>OENG01000194.1:0-45971 GCA_900239735.1 Blumeria hordei DH14
CAACTGCTCAATTCCAAAGTTTCTGGAGCTCTGGCTCCTCAAACAATTTAATTCCTTGGTGGGCCGTTGGCGGAATTGGAGACCCTTGTGGTTCCTTGGGAGTTCAGATAGGGCCTTATTTGTAGCTACTTCATGAGATCTGGCTTGTTGCCTCGTGACTACTGCTGAGAGACTTAGGGATGACAACAAACCATCTTTTTCTGGTTTAGACAACAACCAGCTGTTTTTTAAAAGTTGGAATTCCCTTTTTCGGAAAATTTCATCATTTGCATCTTTGGTCTGAACTCAGCCTTTCTTGAGAGAATATCAGGTTTGCTGAATCAGAACCCGGGCCTGAATTTTATATTGAAATTATAACCTGCCAGCTCTTCGGCCCATCGAACTTGGCGTTCTGATAGCTGCGTGTTGTCATAAAATGCTGTAGGTTTCGATGACCAGATAAAACAATAAAAGGCTTTTCTACACTTCTAAGCTCTCCTCTAAAGTGCCTCATGGTTGCAATTATTGATAGCATTTCTTTGTCATAGATTTCGTAATTTGCTTCAGCTGGCAACAATTTTCTGGAAAAGAAGCCTACTGCAAAGCGACATTTTTCGTCTACTTGCGATAAGACTCCCCCTACAGCATATCCCGATGAGTCCGCTTCTAAAATGGTTTCAGCTTCCGATCAAACATTGAAAGTACTGGTGCGCTTATCAGTAGTTGTTTCAGCCGCTCAAATGCATTCTTTTGGGGCTTGCCCCATTGCCAAAGTACACCTCGTTTAGTAAGGTTATTAAGCGGCTCGCAGACTGAAGAGAAGCGAGGGATGAATTCTCGGTAAAAATTGGAAAATCCGAGGAAAGATTGCACTTCGGACACATTATTTGGCTCCTCCCAATCAGAAATTGCTAGCACTTTATCTGGATCTACTTTAACACCTACTCCAGCTTCAATGATAAAGCCTAAGTATTTTATCTTTGTCACCCCAAACACGCATTTTTCTAGATCAAGCCGAAGCCCTGCTGTCTTTAGTGAATTTAATACTTTTGATACCTTTTTAAAGTGGTCTTCTAGGTCTCCGTCTGAGTATATTATGACATCATCAACATACGCTGAGCAAAAGACATCTAAGAACTCCTGTAGGGTGCTGTTAATAAAACGTTGAAATGTTGCTGGTGCCCCGCATAATCCAAAGGGACAAACTAGCCATTCAAATAAGCCTTGACGTGAGCGAAAAGCAGTTTTCCATTCATCTCCCTCCTTGATACGCAGGCAATGAAAGGCGGTGCGTACATCCACTTTCGTGAACCAACGGGCTTTAGTCAGTTGACGTAGTGTCTCCCTTATAAGTGGGAGCGGGTAGCAATCTTTTTTTGTAATTGCATTAAGTCCCCAATAATCGACACAAAACCTTAAGCCACCCCCTGGTTTCCTTGCAAAAAGCACCGGTGAGCTGGCTGGCGAGGAACTTGCTCGTATCCAGCCTTTGTCAAGGAGATCAGCGAGAGTTTTCCTAAGGACAAATAACTCTTCCTTTGACATTTCATAGAGCGGCCCATAGGGCGGTTTCTTTTCATTGTTGCTTTCATCCCTCTCCAACTTTATCTCCATGTCATGACCAGCTCGGTGGGGAGGTAGCTCACAAGATTCGTCTTCTAAGAACATGCCTTCGAATCCAACAAGCTGCTTGGGAAGTTTTTTACCGACTGATTCAATGGTGGGCTTTTCTCGTTTTGTGTCAAGCTTTTGCAATGCTTTATTGATATCTGAAATTGACACTGATGCTAGATTGAGATCTTGCAGGCTATTTTGAGCTTTCTTCGCGAAAGCGGAAAATGCAAGCGCGGATATGAGCTTCCCTTCTCGGATATACTTGGTCCTATTTACTACATCTCCGCATTCCATCCACCCCTTTTCAAGAATTTTTACTTGCTGATTCCCCTTATTAACATAAAGAGTATGGGTTTTTGCTTGGTACACAACATTATTTCTTTCTGCCCATCCCTTACCAAGTATTAAATCATAGTGCAAGCCTTGAATGACGTATCCCCATAACCGTTCTCGTCGACCATTAATATCAAGGGTGACATATGTTATTTGGTTTATTTTATGGGGGGACTTGTCATTTTTGGCAAGCTGAAGATTTCTTTGTTGTACTGTAATGCGTGGAAGTTTATGTTTCTGTACGATGTTTTCGCTGAAAGCAGCGTATGGGAGACAGCCTGAGTCAAAAAGGGCTGGGAGAAAGAATTGGTCATTAATAAAGGTATCTATTAAAAACGGCTTGCTATCCATTCTCTTTTTCGCAACTAGAATTTCCCTTAACGACGGCTCCTTCTTTAAATTTACACCGAATGAATCATATACCATTGGCCTCTGAGCACGACTTTTCTCAGAGGCAACTAGTTTTCCGAATCCGAAATAAATTCACCTTTTGATGGCTCCTTACTCATCGAATTCACCCCAGCCCGTCGTGTAGAACTATAGCCTCTGGGCGTTGGGTTTTCTCGAAAGTTTCGATAGCGGCAATCTCCCCATCTGTGAGAAGGAGACTTGCCGCACCTTTCACACCTGTTGTTGTCAATTCGTTGGTTTCTTTCGGCTTTGGAAACTTCTGGAGGAAATGGGCGCTCATCATTTGTCCGACTATTACCACCTGAAACCTTCGAGCTTGTCTCTTTAAGCACTGCTAGAACTACTTGAGTCTGAGCGTCGATTTGGCTTTGAAGCAAGCTTATATCGGCCATCTGGATATCGCCATCTTTGTCGAATAGTGTTGCAGGCTGACTTATTCTGCTTGAGGATTGGTTTGGCTGGCAAATGTCTTTGTTTCTATCTATAGAAGTCAGAGTAGCTTGTGAGGTGCGTTCAACTAAAAATGATTCTTTATCAGAACCTCGAATTTCTCTGAAGCTAGGAATTGATTCTAGCTCTTTGGCAAGGCTTTGGACCTCTCTGACAAAGCTATCGTAATTTGTTTCCGAAACTCCTTGACAATAAGCTATTCCCTGACAAAGGTGTGAAGCTAGCGCACACTTCATAGCATTTACCTTAGATGCCCCAACTGGTGCGAGGTGATCTGCTTCAGAGCAAAGTTGCTCGAAAACTGATCTAAAGTTAGCAAACGTTTGTCGCGGTCCTTGGCGAAGGGCGTTGATCTTGGTCTGGGCTCTTGTCGCTGCATCCCTATCGACAAATAGGTCTTCAAGATGGGATATAAACTTCTCGCTACTCCAATCATTAGACTTTTTCTGAGCTCTCATCCACGGTGCAACTCGACGCTGAGCTTCGGCGGGGAGAGATTGGGAGAAAACCGAGTAACATAAAGATTTGTTGTTTGTGTGCTCCTCTGCGACTCCTTCAAGGCTGATGTGAAAAGCGGGAAAGTCCGCAGAATCTCCAGACCATTTCGGCCATTGTATTATCGGCTTGGGGACTTCTGCGGTTTGATTGTTAGTGTTGATTTGTGACATGACTGAAATCAACTTGGGTGCTGGCTGAGATGTAGCGAGCTGAGAGTATTTGAGAGCTGTAAAAAAAAATGTATTCAAGACTCAGAAATTTGATTCAAGTTGGGTTAACTTGAGGTTGTTGCCGGTACCGCGAGGCGTCGCAGGTGTGGCTAGATGAGGATAAATTGATTTTAGAGAATCAGAATATGTCACGAAATGAGGCCTTGATCTGTACAATCAAACGAAGTAATCAAAGTCTATTCTGATTCTCTAAAGTAATGAAAATACAAGAGTCGCTCTATGATGCGCTGGAGAGTGTGTAATAGAAAGCTATTTTACAGGGGGTATCTTAGCGGGCCCAGGACCCGTGACAGTGCTGCTGGGCCGGACAGGTCAAGAAGAGGAGTGGAGAATGATCTCTGTAGAATGAGGAAAAACTTTATTGCTTACTCTATCTACTGTGAAGGAAAGCTCTCTACTTATAGTCCCTAGACTATTGCTTACTAATTATACTAACTCAACGAAGCAGGAGCAAACAGAGCAAATGCATGCAGTCGCGTGACCATCATAACTGGAGCTGTGCACTGTAGCTATGTGGGTCTAGGCACAACACCAGGTCTCAAACACCCTACGAGAAAAAGCATGACAACCCCACCAACGGCACATCTATGTGGCATGATTGACAAGGCTGTCTTGATGGGACTACGGGCTGCTCTCCGGTAATGAGGACGACAGCGAAAGTTGTACTGCATAGAGAAGGTGGAATTCCACCGGGCAAAATCATTCTGGAGGGTAATCGACTTCGACTCTCAGTCAGGCTCAAAACTCTGGATGACTGCCATCCGCTGAGGATTCGTGCGGCTGTGTGTCCAAATATAGGCACGCTGAAATACAAGATTAGAAATCGAGGGACTTCTGTTCCTGAAGTAATAATGTCACGTGTACAGCGAGCGTACCGACAATTACCAGAGGCTGAGGGTGCAGAAGCACTACCACCCACATCCTGCTTACCGAAAGCAGGATCTAAAGAAGAGCAAATTGAGAAATGTAGACAATGGATCAACCAGGTGTCGAAGTCGGAAATTTGTGCCTACTAGGATGGCTCATCGGAAGGGAATTGACGTTCGGCGTGGGGTTTTGTTCTGAAGAGGGACGGGCAGAATTTGCTCACAGGAAGTGGTATCAGGCATGGGGGGGGCTTTGGATGCAGAAATCACCGGGGCAAGGAAGGCTCTTGAGGCAGCATTGGAACTCCAGAGCGCGAGACAACGAGTCTACCTCCTAATGGACTGTCAACAGGCGATTAACGCACTTGAGACAGGCAAGTCCACCACAAGCCACAACGAAGTACGGAAATTTCGTGAGTTGTCCAAATCAGCTCGCGTGATAATTAATTGGGTACCTGGACATTCAAGAATTCAGGGTAACCTAGAAGCTGACTCGGCCGTCCGGTCTGGCCTACGAAAGCTGCCTAGCTCTGAAATACGGCCAGAGTCCAGAACTCTGGCATTTCTGCATGGCCAAATGAATCGTTTGCGGTAAGCATTGCTCGACGAATGGTGGAACGAAGCTTGTCCGCCCCGATATCGCAAGCTCGACTTGCTCATGCGACGATGAAAACCACCTGAGCTGGGACTTTCGAGGTTCCTACTCCGAAATCTGATTGCAGCTCGTACGGGCCATGGCAATTTCGCGGCGTATCATTGCCGTTTCAACAATATGGACGCTCTCATGGAGTGCACCTGCGGGGAGGAGACCACTGCAACCCATTTCATTCACTGTCTACTACATTCTCACGTCACGCGTCGACTCAGAGGAAGATTGTCACATAGTGACTTCATCCAAAAGCTTCTCGGGCCAAAGTGTCCCGAAAATTTCAAAAACTTTGTTAAGGAAACCTGCTGTTTTGGGTTGCCATCTACAAATTCGTCCTCTGATCTCATCGAGGACTATATAAATTAGTCATACAGATGATATGAGAGGAGGGAATACAAAGCGAGAAGATTTGTTTTCTGACCAGAAATTGGGAAATCTGCAGGGCTGGATAGTTTTGTGGGTAGGAGTTTGGTTTCAAAGGTTGAATTTATGAAAGGTTGCGAATTTTAAACTATTTACTTATTGTTTAGTGGTTTCATGCGGTGGGATCAAGTTGGGCTTATCAGAGATAGGATCTTGGCTGTGAAAACCGGTCCTCGACTCTTCGGAGATAATGGGTTAGACCTAGGACCTAAATGAATAAACAAACAAACAAACAGTGCTATAAAGCCCCATGCCGGTTAGCTCAGCCTATGAAGGGCTACCCGACGCACCGGCATTCCCATAACAAAAACCCGATAAAGACCCCACTGCTCCCGATCTGCATAGCCGCCAGATCAGTGAGACTATTCTTAAATTGATATAAATTATATAGTTAAAAACGGAAATTAAACTACATGTAGATGTTCGTATTTAGACAGCGTTGGTGTCTAAGTAATCAGGGTTGTCCTACCAATGTAGGTGCAAACAGAGCTTTCCTCATTACTGGTACATTTGAAACCCTTCGAAAAAATAATGTGGAAATAAGCCAGTCTCGAAACAAGATGGCTCCTTCTGGTGAGCTTAAAATCCAGCGAGCGTCTAGGGGACGGGGGCCATTGGCACCACGAAGCTGTGCCTGTAGTAGGTCGTGTTGAGAGTGATCAGTCTTCCTGCCTGTTGTTTAATATCCGAAGGCCACTATCACGTGACCTGGATCTTCCTCATATATGTCAGGAAATGCTGCTTAGTCATCTAGTTGGTCAAGTGCAAGGTGTCTACATCCTTGGTACATAACACATCTTGATCACTCCATACATATAGTACTCACGATATACATTCCTCTGCATATCCCATATTACCGTCTATATTATCTTACTCTCGTGATAATCCCTTCTTAATATCCCAACAGGTTATGAGACCGGTGTTTAACAATTCATCGGCTTCCGTTTCAGAACAATTATCAACAATGTCTTCACTCACTGCAGAACTAAGAGGCACCCGCAATCAAGATGGTCTTCCATTATACAAATCTAATTGGGGAAACATTGTGATCCTAGGCCTTGGAACCTATACAGAGTGGCGGATTACTTGCGAGATCGCCTTGATAAACGCAGGCGTTTTAAGTATCGCTGATGGTACATGGAAGAGACCTAATGCTAACAACTATGTACATGCCTTACGTCCAAATACTCGATCAGTCTCCTCAAGCGCACCATATCACGATGTCGATACCAACGACAACGAATTTCAAATACAGGAAGAGAAATGGTTGTCCAAAGCCCGCGACACTCAAGTTATTATATCTAACTCCATTGAGACATAGCTGATGGAGCAGTCGCTCGGGTTCCTGAGGAACATCGATCCTGCCGGCCTATGGAATTTCCTTCTCCAAATGGACCCAAACAAAGATCCAACAACCATTGCAGAATTGAGGTCCAAGTTTGCCTCCACGACGTTTGATCCGAGAGTAGACACGATCCAGTCCCTTGTCCTACGTCTCAACAGTCTTAGGGTCAAACTATCAATGACGTCTAGATCGATCACTGAGGAGGATGTAAAGGAGCAGCTAATTGCATCTCTCCCTAAAGATAACTTGATTTGGTCAACGGCTCGATCACACGCTCTAAACATGGGTAAAAGTCTCGCAGAAACGATAACGTATCTCCAATCTTGCGAGTCCAACATCTCTCATGCTCAGCCGCCCCAACCACAAGCTGCAAATCTTGCACGCAGCAGCAATAGAAAAAGAGGACGTGGTACATATCAAAGGGGACGCAATTTAACGCACTTTGATCGCCGTGATCAAGCCCGCGGAGAGCCTAACCGAAAAGGAAAATTTAGAGGAATGGCAACTGACGAAAAGGAGTGTTTCTTTTGTGGCAGAAAAGGACATGTAGAACGAGATTGTCGCACTAAGAAATCTAAAAGCAGAGAGGCCAAGAATATGAATAAAGCTAGGAGTGATGCTAATGCTCAATATGTCCAAGTTAGAAACATAAATGAAAATGATTCACCCTATCTGTCTTATCATCTTGAACATAGATACACCGTTTGCTCAGATCAAAACCTGGATGAAGGTCTACCTTTATTTAAAATATCAAGTAAAAGTAAAAGCCCACAAAATAAAACAATTTCCGAAAATATACAGAGCTTTATCAACAGCGGGATTCATAAACTCCTAAAATTTACACGGCTTTTGAGCCCTGATGCAACAGCTTTCCCAACTGTCACAAAACATGCATTACTTACCAAGCCCAGAGAAATTCTCACAATAATTGACTCTGGAGCTTCAGAACATTTTAGTGGTATGAGGGACGACTTCTCTACGCTCAAATGATGAAGCTGTCAAAAGTCTGTCCAAATTGCAGATGGAAGAGTTATTCAATGCGAAGGCTATGGCAATATATCTTTTAGGACAAGTGACAAGATAATTGAAATAAGAAAAGTATGGTTTATTCCTGAGTTTGGTCAAATGCGGCTTCTGTCAGTCTGGGCCTTCAACAAGAGAGGTATAGATGTAAAGTTTGCTGATGGCCATTGTCAAATAACACGGAACGGCTCAATCTTGTTTGAAGCAGAAGGAGAGGATGGTGTCTTCAAAGTTAAAACCAAATCAATACCTCAAGCAACATCAGCCACAAAAGTTCAGCAACAAATGCCGCACCAAACAGAGACTGAGTGGGACATTTTGCACAGAAGAATGGGCCATATTAACATCAAAGATATTGATAAGATTCTGAAAACAGGATACACCGGACTGAAAGTCCCTAGTGAGAAAAGATCAATTCCGATTGGATCAAATTCTTGTGAAGCATGCTTAGCAGGAAAGATGAAAGAAAACTTCAACAAGAAATCTGACAATTGTTCAAACACCATTCTTCGTTGAGTTCACTGCAATATTTCAGGAATCCAATCTATCTCAGTCAGAGGATATCGGTTCTTCTTCCTCATGGTAGACGATGCAACAAGGATGTGCTGGGTCAGATTACTAAGGACGAAGGAAATGAACGAGGTCCTAGTCACATTCAAGCAAATAAAGGCCGAAGCTGAGCTGCAATCTGGCAATAAGATTGTCTACATGAGAGCTGACAATGGTAGGAGTGAATTTGGTACTGCCCTTCAACACTACTTGAAAGAAGTAGGTGTAACGTTTGAACCAAGTCCACCATATAAACACTCAATGAACGGAGTAGCTGAAAGATGGATGGGCATTATAGCCGTCATAGCAAGGTCTATATTATATGAGGTACAGTTACCTCACCAGCTCTGGGATTACGCTGTCGAGCATGCAGCCTGGATCAAGAACAGGGCTCCCACATCTGCGCTACCTTTTGCTGATAATGACGCCCCAGAAAGATTCACTCCCTACAGTGCTTATTATGGAAAGCCTGCAGATCTAGCAAAATCAGAGTTTTCGGGTGCAAAGCAGATGTGCTTTACCCTGCCGAGTTAAATCCTCAGAAATGGCAACCTCACATCACAGAGGGAAAATTCATCGTGATAGGAATGACTTCAACGAAAATTTGGAAGCTACTTGATACGCTTACCCTAAGAGATACAATCTCTGCTGATGTTGAGTTCAATGAATATGAGTTTCCTAAGATTGACATATCACTCTTTACTCTACCTGATAGACTAGATGTGCTAACACCTAGACAAGTACCTTTAGAGCGAACAAAGATGTACCAGTCGCAGCTGATAGAAGCTAGACAAAAGGTGTTAAGCAAGCGCGTAAGAAGTACGCTGCAATTCACCCAATTGGGGCAATGAGTTCGAGCGAAAATAACTCTGAATTGCAAAATCCTGTAACTCGCCTGCGAGAGGCTCGAGATGCGTCTGATCAACGCTATATACAGAAGGCTCCCATTAGAATGGTCGAGCAAGAAACCTACATAGGTTCGGTAGAGCTACAGACTCCCGCAATAAGACGTGAAGGAAGCTGCCACGAGAACGCGTGGAGGAAGCTCTCACGCGAACCCATGGTTGAGGCTAGTCTTCCTACTGCAGTAGTGGAAGAGGCCACCATGAGGGTAGTAGAGCAAGAAAATCTAGGAGAGCGAATGAACTTTGACGAAAGTGCTCCTCAGATTATCGGAGAAGCCATCGAACAATCGATTGGGCAGACTCCTTGCTCTCTGCCAAAACCAAGATTTGGCAGACCGCTGAGAAGAGTGGCGAAGGCTGTGTTCAACTATGTTGTTACAGCAAATGCAATATCTGCACAAGCAGTTCATATTATTGCCGGTGAGTCATCATCAATTCAAGTGCCCACTCCTCCATTTGAATCTATTACTGTTGAACAGGCCATGCATGAAGATCCCAAATTATGGAAAGAGGCAATCAAATCAGAATTGCGCTCTCTGCAAGCCACTAATACTTATACGATTTTGACTGGGTCTCCACCGCCTGGAAAGAAAATAATATCCAGCAAAATAGTTCTCAGAAAGAAGTTCAGAAGTGACGGCAGCTTAGACAGACGAAAAGCACGAATCGTTGTCCGTGGATTTGAACAGCAGTACGGTATTGATTACTTCGAGACTTTCGCGTCGGTCATACGGTACAACACACTCCGGATACTTCTATCCAAGGCTGCAGTAGACGATCTTGAAATTGAAGCGCTTGATGTGGATACAGCCTTTCTAAATCCAAAGTTAGAAGAGGAGATTTACATGGAGATACCTGACTTCTTTTCCTTACAACACCCTGGAATCAACGAAAGGAAAATTACCTCAAGCTAAACAAATCGCTATACGGTTTAAAGCAAGCTCCACATATTTGGTTCAAAGAAGTTAAAGATCACTTTAATCGAATTTCCTTAAGGAGCGGAGATTCTGATCCAAATTTGTTTATAGGTAGAGGTGTCTCGTACTTCTTTATGTAGATGATATGCTAATCATTGGGAAACGCGGAAATTTAAATCCCGTCAAATTAGATATCATGAATAAATGGAGTTGCAAAGCGCTAGGACCAGTTGACACTTTCGTCGGAATTCAAGTGGAAAGAAATAGACAAGAGCGTACAATTCGCATTCATCAAACTGCCTATACAACAAAACTCATTCAGCGATTGGGAATGGATAAAAGTATACCGAAGGATCTCCCACTTCCAGCAGGAACTGTCCTAAAGCCAACTTCCGAAGATGATATCCAGCAAACACTCAAAGATGATGATGTCTGCCACTATCGACAAATTATTGGATCTGTCCTATATATATCCAATGGTTCAAGGCCGGATATATCATATGCCGTAGGGCAACTTGCACGATTTATGTCTGATCCCGATTCAAACCATTTGAGCATGGCAAAGCATCTACTCAGGTACCTCAACGGTACAAGATCGCTCGGGATTAGATACAGACCTTCCGATACGACAAAGATCTGGGCAGCATGGACAGATGCAACATGGGGGACCGAAAATGATAAGAAATCCTTCCAAGGGCAAACGATCATTTGGAATGGGGGCGCAGTTACTTGGTCCGCTAACCGTCAGAAAAGCACAGCTCAGAGCTCAATGGAAGCAGAGATCATGTCTGCTAGTGAAGGAGCCAAAGAAATCGCCTGGATGGAGAAAATTGCTCAAGATATAAACGTTAAAATAACGAAGCCTCCGCTTCTATATCTCGACAATCAGGCTGCAATAGGGCTTGCCAAAACCACCAAATTTCATCGAAGAGCTAAACACATTGAAATTAGGCACTTCTACATACGAGATGACATGGTGATGAGAAATAGGTTGATAGTTACATTTACACCAGGTACTGAACAGATTGCAGATATATTAACAAAGCAGTTACCCAGGGACCAGTTTGTAAGGTTATCGTCTGAGCTAGGCGTATCTAATTAAAGAACGAATTGTATGGGCGACGTTCATGTTATAGAAGTTCACACAGCAGGATACAATGGGGCCAGGATAAGAGTACTCTTGTACCACAATGCAGTTTCATTCTATTATATTCTGTAGGACTACTGAACTCTTTAAGAAGAGATGTAGGGGTCACACTTCTTAAGTGTTGTGGGAGTTAATGAGGCTCTATGATATCGCAGCATGGGGGCGTGTCAGGAAATGCTGCTTAGTCATCTAGTTGTTCAAGTGCAAGGTGTCTACATCCTTGGTATATAACACATCTTGATCACTCCATACATATAGTACTCACGATATACATTCCTCTGCATATCCCATATTACCGTCTATATTATCTTACTCTCGTGATAATCCCTTCTTAATATCCCAACACTATAACATGTCACGCATACTTCCTGCCTAACTGGCGACCATCAACAGTCAGGTAAATATGTGATCCATACATTATTTACCCGTAATAAAATTGTTTTGTTAGGTCTCAACACATACAGCTAAACGTGAGAGAAATCACTATTCTTTTATAAATGTGAATATATCTCAAGGATGAGGGTTTGACAGTGTTCCACGGGGTGCTTTGGATCCTGAAGGGTAGATAATTGTGAGCTGGAGACGAGGTACAAGCGTCGTCTTACCACTAGTTAGGTGTGACGGTCCCACCCTAGATCATTAGATAGGGTTGTTATATCCACATTACATTCACTTCACATAAGATATTGCTAGAGTCCTTTGTTTGTAGCGCACAGACCAGCGCAGATAATGTAGAGTTATAGATCTCTAGATACTTTCCCTTCCCTTTTACTCTTTAGTTTAGAATCCTTTGAATATAGTCTTTATCCAATTCGACTTTGTCATTTGTCAACCTATGATCTCCTACGGCTCTCACATTAGGTAAGACGGGATCGTCACTCAGGGCAATAGCATATGATGTATATAGAGCATGGTAGTCCTTAGAAGAAAGGCTGGACAACTTTCTGCTTATCTTAGACTTCGATATTGATCACCCCGTGAATCTGATATTGTGAGTCCCGGGTGATAACTGTCTAAACTACTTACCAGTACCCTCAGTGCGTTGTATAGCCTAGTGGAGATCTAGGTGGTAAATGAGGATATTTAATGGGTCAAAGTGATGACAGATCTTCTATAGGAAGAGATTAATGGGCAACTAGTTGCAGTAGATGTTACACGTGGGTCTTGCTGATGAAGACTGAGCAATGGGGCTCTTGCTGATGAAGAACTGGGCAAGGGGGGTCTTCCCGAAGAAGAGATGGGTAAACACATGTATAGTAATGGTTAAATAAGACGTTGCGTGAGGAGTAAAGCTCTCTCACGCTGAACTATTATATACAATAGTAGAATCATTTGCCAGCCGGAATTAAACGTAATCAATTCTTGCCAATATCCTCTCATTGATGGCTGTGTTCTTGTCCTTCTCTTCATAACTCTCTTGTATATCCTTACACGACTTGTTAAATGACTAATATTATAATGGAAGCTATTATTATATTGATGGTTATAATTAACTACCCCTTCATCTTATCATAAATTAATATTTGTATTAGAATTCTAATTGCGGATCCGTGAAACCAGTTTGGGCCGAAAGACAGAGATCCCAGGCTCGAAACACCGCCATAGCTCCCTCACTCGACTATTTAATTGCTGACCTACTAGATGAGGCACGCAATTTAGAGATAAGTTCCGCTAGCACTAGTATGATAGCGAAAGGAAGAGTGAAGGCTGACGAAGGCGGCACAAAGTTTTATTGCCAATATTGCAAGAATGGCAAGTGCTACGAGCACAATAAATTGCTTTATCAGGATTGGGAGGCCAAAAATGGGAAAAAATAGCTAACACGTCAGAATTATCTGAACCAGAAAAACTCCGAAAAGCTTAAGAAACGCGACGCTAAGGGCAAAGGAAAGGCTAAAGAAGCCAAAGATGATGATTCGGATAACAATTCGACTTCAAACTTTGGAATACCCGCATTCAGCGCCTTCAGCCACGTCGCATCTAGCAGTTTCTCAGATAGTCAAAGCACCTCCTCCACCTACGCGATACAAAAAACTCTCTGGAACGACCGATGGCTTAACGACACGGGGTCAGATGAGCACATAGCCAACACCCTGGACAGATTTACTAACTATGAGGAGAAGGTTGGCTTAAGACCGATACAATGTGGCGGAGGAAGCGTCACACCAAAAGGTCATGGAGCAGTACAATTGACTGTTGCACTAGAAGGAGGAAGACACCATGTAATGGAGTTAAAATAGTATCTTTACGTCCCAGGCTTTCCCACTAATTTAGTAAGTGGAAAGAAACTACTCAGGGCGGGCTGCACAATCCGCGACGGATATGTGAAGATGTCAATTGGGTCAATTTTGTTATATACTGATTCACGCTGCTTTATAAAAGAAGCTGTAGAAATATACGCGAACGTGGCGTACCCAGCGGGGCTTTTGGATATAAAACCCGACTTACAGCTAATGCATCGTCGTCTAGGACACATTAGCATCGAGAATGTCAGAAGGACTGGTCAACTCACTCGTGGAATGAAGTACATAGACCGTATTGATAAGGTCAACGTCCATCCTGGTGAGTTGTGCGAGGCATGCGAATTGAGTAAGCCAATTCGTCATGTCAGCAAAGAGGCTAGAGCCAAGCCTAAGAAAATATTTGATGCAGTGGGAATTGACGTGATTAAGGTGATTCCCGAAGGAATTATGAATCAGAATTACGCCACAATTTTTACAGATTTGGCCACCAACATGAGATGGGTTATAACTCATCCAGAGAAGAGAGGAGCCTTCGAAAATGTCAAGAACTTTGTCGTTGAAACAAGAACTCAGTATGATCGTACAATTAAGAAGTTCATTCTGGACGGAGGATTGGAGTTCGGAGGCTCTAAATTGAGTAATCTAATGATGGAATTGGGTACTCACCTTGAAGTAACGACGCCTTATTCGTCGTATCAAAATGGGGGCAGTGAAAGATCCAACCGTGTGATAATAGATAAGCTACGGACCGTTATGGCGGATCAGGCTATACCTGAATTCCTTTGGCCAGAACTAATACGCGCCGTGGCTCATATCACAAATCGAACAGCCAATCGTGTGTTTAAGAAAACACCATTCGAAATGTTCATGGACCATATCCACCCTACAGATGACAATAAACCGTCCATAGCCCATCTCAGAGTGCTTGGATGCAAAGCATATATCCAAATTCCAAAAGAAAAGAGAGCTCACGTGGCCAAATTAGCCGTAAGAGCTGAGGTTGGTATTTTGGTTGGATATGAAGGGAATAGCATCTATCGCCTATACGTGCCATCAAGAAGTGGAAAGAAGATAATAAGATCTTCTCATGTTTGACTCAATGAGCATTGTTACATATCAGATGCACCCATAGAGGAGTTTGGAACTTCAGTCGAGGGGGATACTCAATTTATCACTGAATCCACATCTCAACAGAAATCATCGAGAACTTGTGGAGGAAATTCAGATCAGAACACTGAGTCAAGTCGACCTCAGACCAAATCTCCTTTAGAAATAGTTCATGAAAATCTTGGTTCCCTACAGAAGGAAGTGACCAATAATGTTGACACAGATGAGGGAATGGTCAGCGAGGCAGAGGAAACCGTTGAAATGCCTATGCAAACGAATGCGACTGACGAAGGTTCAATGCTTGAAGCTAACAAAGGTTCCCAAGAAGAGAAAAAGATTTGTCAAGACAAGTCTAGAAAAACAAGAGTGTACGAGTCTCCTACAGAACCTCGAATGACACGATTGCGTGCGGCTCAGCTAAAGTCAGAACTAGCCAACGACAATTCGTCTGCGGCAGCCGCATTCATTGCAGGGAGGGATATATCCGACGACCCTGAAAATATTGAAGAAGCCCTGGCGAGTAAGAAAGCTAATGAATGACGTCTTGCAATTTGTCGGGAATATGAGTCTCTTCTACAAAATAAAACTTGGGCACTAGCTCAGAAAAAGGATATACCAGCTGGTCAACGATTGTTATCAGTCAAATTGGTATTTATAACCAAGTGTGATAAGGAAGGATAAGTCCTCAAGTACAAAGTCAGATGCTGTGTTCGAGGATTTGAACAGAAGTATATTTCGACTATGAGGAGACGTTTGCTGGTGTAGCTCGCTCGGAGACATGGAAAGTAGCTGTAGCGTTAGCAGCGCTCTATGGTCTCGAGATGGATCAAATGGATGTCATTACAGCATTCCTGAATAATGACATGGATAAAGAGGTTTATGTAATGCTATCCCCTTTTTGGGAAAAGATCACCAACAGTAATCACGTTGGAAAACTTCTTCGTGGAATGTATGGCCAGAAGCAAGCCCCTAGGCTATGGCAACAATTACTGGCTAAACAGTTGGCAACATTAGGGTTCAAACCACTGACAGCCGATCCGGGAACATATATACATGAGGTATCAGGGTTCATAATTGTGACCTATGTCGACGACATACTCTTGATAGGAAAACAAGGTGTCGAATTCGGCAAGATGAAGAAAAAGCTACTGGGCCTATTCGAAACAGAAGATATGGGACCAGCAGCTTATTGTCTAGGAGTTAGGATTGTCAGAGACTGGAAAAAATATGAGATAATACTCTGTCAAGATGCCTATGCTAAAAAGTTACTGAAACAATTTGGAATGGAAGACTGTCACCCAGTATCCACGTCGTTAGAGCCTGGCGCTATTATCAACATGATTCCATATGATGAGGTGGCACCGAAGAAAGACATCACTCTCTGACAGTCTATTATAGGATCAATTATGTATCTGGCAAGCAAGACCAGGCCCGATATACTATGGACCTGTGGCGTTCTTTCCAGATTTAACCATAACCCATCTCCTCAGCACCTAAGGGCAGCTAAACATGTTCTCCAATATCTCAAGGGCACCGTAAACCTTGGCATTAAATTTGGAGGAACTGATAGCCGCAAACTTTATGGTATGGCTGATTCTGATTTTGCAGGATGCCGTTCAACCCGAAAATCAAGATGGGGATATGCATTCTTCTTTGGAGGAGGCATTATTTCAGCCGCATCCAAACGCTTTGAAAGTGTAGCTCAGTCCACTACCGAAGCAGAGTTTTATGCCTTGAGTAAAGCAAGCATGGACACATCTTCGTTGCGCATGCTTTAAATACTAATTGGCTATAAAGGAGAAGATGCCAAAAAGATCAAAATTTACGGAGATAATCAAGGAAGCCTGAAGCTAGCTGAAAATCCCGTATCCCATAAACAAACTAAGCACATTGCCACGAAATATTTTTACATTTGTGAAAGGATGGAGCGAAAAGAGGTTGAATTGGAGTATGTCGCCACCAAAGAGATGGCTGCCGATGGATTGACAAAAGGACTGACCTTTGACAAGCATAGAAAATTCCTGAAAATGCTCAACATGACTATCTATAGTGCGTGACCTGCTTACATTGATCTGATTTGCCTCTGTATGGGTATCACCTGAAGGGGGATGTTGAAAGTCATGTGATAGCGCTGTAATTGTATCACGTGCCTCGCTTAGTATTCCACACTTTCTGTAATTATAAAGTGTTTAGATTGTAGAATTTGAATTTGATTTCATTTAACCCGATTTGGCGCCCTATGGGCCCATGCAGGTGTCTACGAACTCTAATATTTATATAGGAGGAAACCTTTATGGTAAAAACCCCCTCAACTTTTCAATTTATTTACACTTTAAAGTTGTGTTACCTTTAGGAAGTGCACTATCACTGTCATGTCCAGTGTGGATATCATTCCTTTCCTTACTACTGGGAGAATTCTGTCAACCATCATCCCTCTTCTCTCTCCCTCATCGTAGCCTCGACTTCAAGCGTCAGTCGAAACTGTTCTAGCCATCCTTCCTGCTGGATCCATCTAGTTATTCTTGCTAAATCTTTGGGATTATTCATCATGGCCTCGAATGACCGGTTCTCTGCCTTTCTTAGTATTTCTCCTCTTCCTTTGGCCCAGCTGGTGCAGGCCATGACCATATGCTTCACATTCTGGGACTGATATCCACATTGGCATCGTGGGTTATCTACTCCTGGAACATTTCTTCTGTGTAGATAGGAATTGAACCCAATGTGTTCGCTTCTTATCTGCGTGGCTATGCTGCTCTGGGCCCTGCTCAGGTGTTTGTGGAGACTGGACGGTGTTCCTCTTTGGTCCATTATTGTCCTTCCCGTCTTATCATCTGTAACGATATTTGTTGCATTCCAGATTTTGGGATCTGCTGTGGCGTGGTGGTTAGTATCTTGTCTTGCCGCTAGTCTCGTCCAGGATTGTTGCCATTCTTTAAACGCTGCGATCTTCCCAGCCGCTTTCTGCCGTTAGATTGTAGAATTATGAACAGTACAAGAGTTGTAGTTATAATACACACAATAAATTCCATATTAAATTATATTATCAGGAATCTGATTTCGAGATCAAGTATCCACACGCAGCTGAATTAATAGCTGGTATGCAGTATACTCTTAACTCCACTGTCGCATAAATTACAACATATTATTCTCAATTCCTACGTGTAATTGCTTACTTGGACTATAACGAATCGGCGAAAATTGATGCACTTATTGTGGGGATCTCCGAGGAATTAAAAGACTCCTTGATATATCAGGTGGATAGACCAAATACCCTGGAAAAATTTGCAACAGCACTAATGAACACTGACAACCAAATCCGCGGCCAAAAAGCCGAACAGAAATCTTCACGGACTCAAATTAGCCTTCCTTCATACCCTACTGTTGGCCACTCCTCACATGTACCAGGAGGCCTTGCTCCCATGGACCTTTCAGCACTCCGAAGTCAGCCATCTGCGCGTCCGCCTTTGGATCAACGTTACACGTTTGTTAATGGAATGCGTAAGATATCAGCAGCTGAAAGGCAATGGCGCAAGAACAATCACCTATGCATTTACTGTGCAGGATCTGGTCATGTATTCAGTAACTGTCCTGTTGCAAATTGTACAAGAAACCCGCAAGCAACAATGACAGGTGCTCTTTTGGACCCAATATTACCAAGCGATAATTTAAGGTCGCAAACAAATGATGGAACACAGCAGGGTTTTCATTAGTCCCGGATTCGAAAGAAAGCCCTGATCCGGGGCCCTCTAATTTTTGCTCAATGTCTGCATTTTCCATATCAAGTTTTTCGGTGTCACATGAGGAGGACAAGTTAGATGGTGACTATTTGGTCGCTGCCTGTACATTAATAACAGCTAACAAATCAATTATTACTCACGCACTTATTGATACCGGATGCTCGGGTTTTGCCTTCATTGACGAAAATTTCGCTTGCTATCACAACTTCCCTTTCGTTGCCCTGAAAACCCCTCGGGCACTAAAGGTAATTGACGGAAGACCCATCTCTTCGGGTAAGGTTACCCACGTTTGTCGTTTATCATTCGCAATAGACTCGCACAATGAAACTGCCCCCTTCTTTGTTACCAAGCTAGGCTCGTACCCCCTAGTACTTGGAATCCCATGGCTTCAACAACATGACCCTGTATTACAGTTTAAGTGCAACACTATTCTTTTTAATTCCAAATATTGCAAGCAAAAATGTAATAGCTCCGTAGTCCCTATCCCAGTCAAGGGAATCCCCCCACACACTATTTCTGGATCTTCGGACTCTAAGATCATTGTACAGTGCGAACAAAAAAATAAGCTTCTTATTCATGGCACGGAGACTAGAGAAGCTAATAAAATGGACGGGTTAGCAGCTTCTAAAGATTGGAAAAATATCTTACCAGTGCAGTATCATGAATTTCGAGGGATGATGGACGAAAGGCTCGCAAATGAACTCCCACCACGACGTATATATGACCACAAAATCCCTATTAAAGAGGGAAAAGAGCCTCCATTCGGACCTCTCTATGGCATGTCTCAGGAGGAATTAACGGCTTTAAGGAATTATATCCAAGATAACCTCAGAAAAGGGTTCATTCGAGCTAGCTCTTCACCAGCTGGCGCCCCAGTACTTTTTGTAAAAAAAAACAATGGGACACTTCGTCTTTGTGTCGACTACCGAGGGCTGAATGAACTCACAATTAAAAATAGATATCCACTACCACTTATTCGGGAAACACTTGACCGACTCTCTAGAGCAAAATGGTATACAAAACTGGATCTAAGGCAAGGGTACAATCAGATTAGGATGGCCGATGGAGAGGAGTGGAAGACCGCTTTTCGTACAAGATATGGACATTTCGAGTATACTGTCATGCCTTTTGGACTAACGAACGCCCCTGCAACCTTTCAGTATTTCATTAATGACTGTCTACGTGATTATTTAGACAAAATTTTGTACGGCATACCTAGACGATAAACTAATTTATAGCGATACTCTGGACGAACATGTGAAGCATGTTCATAAGGTGTTGAAAGTTCTACAGCAGAAAGGAATCTTCCTAAAGCCAGAAAAGTGCAAGTTTCATTCACAAAGCACAACGTACCTGGGCCTGATCATCGGGCCAGATGGGATCAAAATGGACCCAAGTAAATTAGATGCTGTAAAAGAATGGGCGGCCCCAAAGTCAGTTAAAGATGTCCAGGCGTTCTTAGGTTTTGCCAATTTCTATCGACGTTTTGTCCACGGATTTTCAACATTGGAATTCCCCCTTACTGAGCTGACACGTAAAAACGCCCCCCTTTGTCTGGAATACTGAAACAGAAGGTGCATTTGAAGCCCTAAAAAATGCTTTTACGACAGCAACTATATTAGCCCATTTTGACCCGGAAAGGCAAATTACAGTTGAAACTGATGCTTCGGACTATGTCTCTGCTGGAGTTCTCTCTCAACGCGACGATAAAGGTATCCTTCGTCTAATAGCTTATTTGTCGAAAAAACATTCACCGGCTGAATGTAACTATGAAATTTATGACAAAGAACTTCTGGCAATCATCCGTTCGTTCGAAGAATGGCGACCGGAACTTGAGGGTGCCGCTCATCAAATTGTAGTGATATCGGATCATAAAAATCTAGAATACTTTATGAGCTCCAAACAACTAAATCGTAGACAAGCGCGTTGGGCTGAATATCTCTCACGCTTTAATTTTGTTATTAAATACCGGCCAGGAAGGCAAGGAGGGAAACCAGATGCACTTACTAGAAGATCACAGGATTTTCCGGCCGAGAACGATGAAAGAAGGCTCCACCAAAGTCAAACTGTCCTGAAAAGAGAAAATTTGGATAGACATTTGGCTATCTCTGCAACTTTGTCAGTACTTACAGCGCCCAAAAATTCTCCAGAATGGCAAAATTTATTTAATAAAGGATATGAAAACGACCCATTCCCTGGTAAAATTCTAGGTCTGATACGAAATAATGTCAAGCAATCGAATGATATATCGCTAGCAGATTGCAGCGAGTTTGAAAATAAGCTCGTCTACAGGGGTAGGTGGTACGTGCCACAGTACGACCCAATCAAACTCCACATCCTCAAACAATACCACAATGACCCCTCGGCTGGACACCCCGGTCGCGAAAAAACCTTTGAGCTTGTCAGCCGAGACTACTACTGGCCATTGATGCGAAAATACATCGCGCGTTACGTTTGCAACTGCCATACTTGCCAGAGAAGTAAGCCTAGTAACCACAGAAAATTTGGAGTCCTTCAACCACTACCTATCGCCCAACAGCCATGGCAAGAAGTATCTATGGACTTTGTTACTGGATTACCTGTAAGTGATGGATATGACGCAATCATGGTTGTAGTTGACAGACTGACAAAATTACGTCATTTAATACCCTGCCATACCACCACAAATTCTCAAGATGTCGCTTGATTATACCTGCAAAATATTTGGAAACTTCATGGTCTGCCAACACATATCACTTCGGATCGCGGGACACAATTTACTGCCAAATTCTGGAAAGAATTATTCGAAAATCTATGTATCAAGCCGAGAATGTCTACTGCATTCCATCCACAAACTGATGGCCAGACTGAAAGGTTTAACGCAGTAATGGAGCAGTACCTACGTAGCTATGTGTCGTATCAACAGGACGATTGGGTCAAGTGGCTACCAATGGCAGAATTTGCCGCAAACAACCATGTTTCCGCCTCCACCCAAGCAACCCCGTTTATGAGCAACTACGGTTTCCACCCCCGATTTACAGTTACAATCAAACCCTATACTAAAGCGCCCCGTAGTCATGATGCCAAAGAATTTGCTCTTAAAATGAGAGACATACACGATTTCTTGCGAACTAACATAAGATCAGCACAAGATCAGCAAGAGCAAGCCGCGAATAAGGAGAGAAAACCTGCACCTAATTACCAGGTCGGTGACTATGTCTTCCTCTCTGCAAAAAATATAAGAACCACGCGGAATTCTCGAAAACTAGACTGGAAAAAACTAGGTCCATTTCCGGTTAATAAAATAATATCCCCTTATGCATATCGTCTAAACCTGCCTAAATCAATTAAAATACATCCAGTCTTTCATGTTTCTCTCATGGAACCTGCGCCGCATGATCCCGTTCCTGGTCAATTTCAGTCACCCCCGCCGCCAATCATTGTCAATGAAGAAGAGGAGTTTGAAATCGAGGAAATATACGAATCGCAAACCACAAAACGTGATGGATTACAATATTTAGTAAAATGGGTGGGTGAAAACGATCCGACATGGGAACCAGCCATTAACCTCGATGACACCGCTGCCGTTGAGAGTTTTCATCAACACTATGCAAATAAATCGGGCCCCCTCAAAATCAATCCAAATTATCCGGCTCGCAGGAGCTCGCGGCTCAAAAGGGGAGCTACTTTCATGGATCATTGTGGCAAAGCGTAAGATGATACTTCATGCAGAGTTCTAGGCTAAAACACAACGAGTTGTGTAACGAACTTCTAAACCGAGGATGGAAGACTCGAAACATAGGCTAGTTTTACAAAGTGCTGTGTAGTAGATCGTTCGGGATTGAGATAATGTGCTATTTGGTTATCTGGTTATTTTATGTATATAAATACTCGGCGTGGAGAAGTATTCTTCTTCACGCAACGTCTTCTGATTACACTTATACCTTATACTCATAAATACATCTCTTCTTTAGGAAGACCGCTGTCCTTTGCACATTGTAACTCACGTTCTCACCATATTTCATCACCACAGAATTATTCATTCTTCCAAAGACCCCACAACTCGTACCCTACGGAACATTGATAACACAACTCCCTGAGAATATCCACCTGAGCAGGGCCCAGAGCAGCTAAGCCGTGCAGATAAGAAGCGAATACATCGAGTTCAATTCCTATCTGCATCGATGAAATGTCCGATGAAAAGATGACCCACGATTCCAATGTGGATATCCGTCCCAAAATGGTAAGCTCATGGTCGTGACCTGCACCAGATAGACCAAGGGAAGAGGAGAAATACTGAGAGGCAGAGAATTTCTCATTCGAGGCCATAATGAACATTCCAAAAGATATAGCAAGGAGTACTAGATGGGTCAAGCAGGAAGTCCGGCTAGAATAGGTGTCGACTGACGTTTGAAATCGAGGCTACGGTGAGGGAGAGAGGAGAGTAGGGGAAGTATGATTTCTTGCCAGTAACAGGGAAGTGGAAGGTATCCGCACCGGACATCATGTTGGAAATATAGCTTCCTGCATTTCTTTCTATCGACCAATGTGGTTGCATGCATCTTGCCTGAACTATATTTCGGAGTTCAGGCAGGAGCCCATACTTCTGATCCAATCAGACTCAACGTTTGAGTCTGCTTGAATCCAATTCTTCCCGAACAAATCCAGTCATTGGTTTGTTCATATTTTCTATGGCATGACCCAGTATTCTGAGTCAGTGGATAATTCTTTTCTGGTCTGGGATCTCACTTTTCTGCAGTCGAGTCGGTTCCGGGTGACCTTTCTTCCTTGTAAATCCACTGTATATATCGTAATACCTGTAGTCTATTAGTCAATTAAGCAAACTGAACTTCTTCTCCGTTCTCAGGCAATTCTTACTCCGAAGTTCTCTCCATACTCTAACACATCACAGCGTTAGTGCATTTCTTGAAGATAACAAAATGCTAAAGTGTCAATAAGATGAAAGGTTGAGGTGGCATACAGCACATGGGTTTCCTCCATCATTAATATTAGGGTTTGTAGACAACTGCAAGGGCCTTTGAGGCGCCAAATCGAGCTACATGAAACCAAAAGGCTTGTTAAATGACAAGGGTTGTTTCGCTTTGTTTTATTCCTTAACGTGCTAGATACATTGGTTCCCGTCGCACTCCTACTGGAGCTTAAGCACGAGTGGGGCCGGGCTGGATCAGGTTGACTACCATTAATTACATCAACCTCATCCAATCTCAATGACCGGACCAAGTCAGACTTCACCAATGTGTTGAATCATGTCTAGCCCAACCGTCCAGAGAACCCTCTTTTGACGCGCCGAAGCGCAAATTCTTCCTCATCCTCGGCAATCACGCTCCCGAGCCCTTGACACCTTTGTGATCTATAACTTTTCACTTTTATTCAGTCCCAGCTTTGGCTCGTCTCAGCATCTCCTCATCTCATCCAGTGGCCGTTATCTTCATTGGAGGCCTCGTCCAGTCGCCCACCAAAGCCTCCTCACTTTTTATTCCATATTTTTCCTCTATACAGCATCCCTTTGTCCTTTAGTCAATCTCGCCATCTCAGAAACTTCGAAGAATGTCCACCCCTCCGGCCTTGCCCCGTCGATGCCGTACCCCTAACCGTGGAGGTCGAAAACACGACTAAAAGCTCAAAACGGGGTAACCGGTGCCCCAGCCTTTGTCAAACGCTCTAGTTGGTATGACGGCGAAACGTCGTACGTATTTTGTCGGTGGCGATTCGTCGCACGTCGAGTGGTTGGTGTTCTTGGCTGAGGTGAGGACGCAATGACGTCCTGTATTTCGTCCGTACCTTCACGGTGACTAGCAGTTGCGGAGTGTGGAACATCTTCTAACTCCTTTGTTGGCGATTTGACTTGTGGAGGTATGGGATTACTTCGGTAGGTCGTGGGATGGTCATGGAGAGGGCCGCCAGATGAGTTTGGCTGGGAATAATTTTCCAGAGAAAGGAATTAAGAAATTCAAGGTGTCGGGTATTTTAATAAGAATATCAGAGAGGTTACAGCCTGTCTGTCGTCCGTATCTAGGGTGTAGATGGTTGATTTTGTTGGGTTGCGCAGTCGTGAAGTCGCTGCAAGTCGGATTTCGACCTAAAATGATCCAACACCACTAAAACTTCCAAATTCACCCTTCGTCATGACTGAATCTCGAATCTGGGGTAATATTTCACCCCCAGATTCGTAGAGGACACAACTGACAGGTGTTCATCCTTCGTCCTCCTCTTTTCGTAGTGGAGGATCTCTGAGTAAAATCGACGCCAAAATTTAGGGCATACGAAGTGAGAGAGCCCGACAAATACCAGGCCATACATGACTCTAACAAAGTGTACTAGTCAGGCAAAGAATATGTGGGGAATGGGAAATTCTGGCAGAATTTATTTCTCCCGCGTCGCAGCATCGATTTATCTGGGATCTCTCGACACTGAAATTAGCTTTGCAAGCTTTTTTATTTGATTATTCGAGAAATCGCTTCTCCCCATCCGAGTGCCGGTCGCATCAATAAATTTGGAAGCACAAGGATCCACGACTCAGATCACGTCCAACAAGGAAAGGGGTTTCCCGGCACACAGAGGTATCAAATCAGATCAACTGCTCAGAGTTGGAATGTTCGAGGCTATATGGATGGTGTTGGGAAATGCTGTCCGGATGATGGCCTGAATTGACTGGTTTGGTCAAGAGTGTCCAATCTCTCAATTCTTTGCTTACATCCATCATTCTGTATTACTTTCACACATCGTTAATTCTCTATGTATTGTATGTTATCACCCCTACAACTTTACTTCCTCACTCTCCAATCAACAGTTTCACACTGGTAGTTACTTGAGTAACTGCGATCTGCAACCTGAATTGCTGGTGAATCAATTTTTTGTCATATGACAACCACATATCCCTAACGGATATGCTGGTTCTAGCCGCGCAGGATGGGTATTCAGAGGCCATGTTCTCCAATGAATTTCCCATCCTATGCCATTGCCCATCTTCGTTCCCAGATCCTGCCTTGACCCAATCACTACGCCCATGTATCGTCTGCGATTAATCTTTCATGAAAATGCACTTTTTGAATCCTGCTTTCAATTTCTCATAGACGTGGAATGTTGGTCTTTCATCAATTAATTGAATTATATATGGTGTGAGTTCTATTCACCAAGAAGAATGGTTAGTGTCAGCAATCTCAGAGGAACCGATTACTTACGTCCACTCGGTGGCTTCCTCGTGAGTCTTGCAGTGGGGTAAAAATTGCCGTTGGGATCTAGCGGATCGCCCTCGCTGGCTACACTCACCTAACAATTTGATTTAAAACTTTGGATATAATCCAGCGTGAACTTTTGGTCGTCACGACATAGAAAATATGGTACCCCAAGCACAACAGGCACAAGTGACAGAAGACAAGCCAGTGCGGCCGTGGAGGCAGAGCTGAAAAATTTCATGTTTGGAATGACGTACTAAAGTATCCTAAATTTGTACTTCAAACGCAATGTCGCTTCTTTTATCAACGAAGTCCAATAGGTGATTGATGACGAAATTTCTTGATGATTATGATGAGATTGTGGTGATAAAACTCCGTGCCAGTTTTTCTGTCGACGAAGTCAAATGAGTGTTATTTGCCTATCTGTTTGATGTTTACAATGTGACTGACTCTATTTTATACATATTTCTGAATATTCCACTTTACATATCCATGAGTGCTTTCTAAATTAGCAGAGGCGGAAGCTACTGAGTCTTGATCCATAGCAAGCTTTAGCAATTGATTTAATGAGCCAAGTTGATCCAAAGTACAATTGACTGATACAATTTTAATTTCACCAAGTAGAGGTGAGTTATTTTCCTTCAGCGGGGAAATAGGCTTGGCTGATGTATTCGATTTTCCACATATCCTAAGGCAAGTGATGGTATTATAGGTATATGATATTTGTTGCAATAGGTAGGTTACTGTTGATGTCTCTTGTGGTGCTCCATCTTTCTACCATATTTGGGCTACACTTTTTGATAACCTTTACTTGGTCTTGGTAGATTTATAGACATAGGTTGCGGAACGGCCAATAATTTCGACATTTAGGTAATGAAGTGTTGTGTAAACAGGATGCATTGTTTTGCCCTGATAGTAAATTTTGCTGGACTAAAATTAGACCGATTGAATCAAATACACAAGAAATAGGTGTAAGATGCTTAGGCCTAATGGCGAAAATTAAGCACTTAGGCGTAGTATCCCCTTCCGACTCGGGAGTGAAATATTCTCCCAGATCCCAATTTCGTCAAATATGGGCCATGTCGAAGAAGTCAGCTCACAGCGCAACGACTCAAGACTCTGTGTGAAATCAAATAGCCATTCAGAAAGGCCATATTTGATAAAAGTCGCATCATGTGAGATAGGATCAGGTCGATATATCAGAAATGGCGTAAAGGTGGTTCATGTGTATAAACATTGTTTGCTATCTTACATGTCCAAGAAGACTACTCATAATTCCTGTAAATGATGTCCTCTTCGAACATCCAGCTCTCACTGTAGAGCCTTCAGAGCCGACATTTAATAACATCAACCTCCTCTCGATCAGGTTGCCGGTCGCCTTGGCCGTCTGTATCGTCTTTATCTCTCCGTACATCTCCCTACTATCATAATAATGAGGCTAAATGTGGTCAGATCAGATGGTAGAGCCGAAGTCCAACTCATGAGCCACTCTTAACCATGGAGAAGCTACTCGATTAGCTTTCAGAGCGTAGCAAGCACCCTATACTGAGATGGTGGGTTGGATTGAGATGGCCTCTCATGTGAAATAAAAGGAAGATGTAGATGTATCTCTGCACCTGTGTGGCTTCGGCTGCAGGCTTTTTGAGTCTTTTCTCGCGCACGCAGTTTCAATTACTTGCTTTGTTTTGAAAAGGCTCCGCCGAGAAGGTGGCTGAAACCCACGGGTAGATACTGAACTGAATAGCTAGTCATCCAGGGCATCACGTAAATGATCTCCCGAGTAAAAAATAGGAAAGGATCACTGTACAATGTGTGGCCTGGGCCAGAAAGGAGCCCAATATGCTAGATAGTCCAAGACTTATTTAATACATTGAAAACATCACATCTCTTAGACTCACCACAGCGCATGAGCCCAAGCCACTCCATAGAAGGACTCTAGAGACATTTAGTTGCCATACGCCTCCCGCATCACAACCACAACAATCGGGGCTTACATTAAGGTAAATCACCTTAATGATAGAGTCATAACTCACGAGCCACTTCCATAGATTCCCTTTTATAGCTTTATGAGTAATGGGCCTCTCGGACTTCACTATTCCATGGATGTTAGCTATATTTTGGGACTCTTAGAGCGTTTATGTACATTTACTATCTATTGTGTAGCCTAGTCTACAAGGACGCAAGGATTCAAATGACTCGCTCACACCAGCCCTATTCCTAGATTAAAAGTTTTTGGGGCTCATGACATGGAAAATGTATAAAGAAAATTAGGCAGTGCCATCATTTGGCTCAAAGAGAAATACGTTAATCTCAATGTTATGGCAAATGGCTAGAGCCCGGTGAACATTTATCCTGAATACTCCAATCTCCGAGATACCCATACCGCAAATCGTTGGAGGGAGAGTTGTTGGAGGGGTTGAGTGGCTGATATTCTGGTTTGTTTTAATAAACTACATCCCGTTTGAAGAATTTTGTTTAATAAAGCTTGGTGGAGGTATTTGGAAAATTAACATGTCTAAACAACAGCAGACAGCTATTCGTCCAGCTAATTTGGTCTCAGATGGCCTTACAATCTTATCTTTCTGGATGCACCTATGCCACACGCTTGGTCATCACTCATTTTACTTGCCGCCTCGAATTCCAGTCTGTTTACAGCTTCTTCATTCGCGTGAGAGTCTCACACTTCATTTTTGTGGATTTGATACACTGGCCTTAATTTTGATCGAGATAAACAAGATGGATAAACACGATAACTTTACTGTCAGAGTAGGACAATTCAACATCTCAACATAATCTATTATGGCCTAATTGTGGGCATTACTGGCCGTTCCAGCAATAATCCACACATTGAGGCGTCTGACTCTAAGGCTGTAGGTATTGGTTGCCGGATGTCAAACAGTTTAGATCACAGATTCTAGGAAGATGGAGCACGACAAGAGACATCTACAGTAACCTACCTATTGCAACAAATATCATATACCTATAATACCATCACTTGCCTTAGGATATGTGGAAAATCGGATAGATTAGCCAAGCCTATTTCCCCGCTGAAGGAAAATAACTCACCTCTACTTGGTGAAATTAAAATTGTATCAGTCAATTTTACTTTGGATCAACTTGGCTCATTAAATCAATTGCTAAAGCTTGCTATGGATCAAGACTCAGTAGCTTCCGCCTCTGCTAATTTAGAAAGCACTCATGGATATGTAAAGTGGAATATTCAGAAATATGTATAAAATAGAGTCAGTCACATTGTAAACATCGAACAGATATTCAATTAACACTCATTTGAACTCCTCGACACAAAACTTGCACAGAGTTTTATCACCACAATCTCATCATAACCATCAAGAAATTTCGTCATCAATAATCTATTGGACTTTGGTGATAAAAGAAGCGGCATTCTGTTTGAAGTAAAAATTTAGGCTACGTCAGTACGATATTTTCCATGAAGTTTTTCAGCTCTGCCTCCACGGCCGCACTGGCCTGCCTTCTGTCACTTGTGCCTGTTGCGCTTGGTGAAAAATACTTTCAATGTAGTTACGACCAAAAATTCACCTTGGCAGATCTCATACGTACTAAATCACAATGTCTGGTGATTATAGCGAGCGATGGCGAGCCTCTAGATCCCTACGGCAATTTTTACCCCACTAGAGCATTCGTGAGGAAAATACCGGGGATATGTAAGTTATATGTTCTTCTGATATTGCTGGCACTAATCATTCTTCTTGGTGAATAGACACCATGAATTATATAGTTCAATTAATTGATGAAACTCCAACATTCCACGTCTATGAGAAATTGAAAGCAGGATTCAAAAAGTGCATTTTCATGAAAGATTAATCGCAGACGATACATGGGCATAGTGGTTGGGTCAAGGCAGGATCTGGGAACGAAGATGGGCAATGGCATAGGATGGGAAATTCATTGGAGAACATGGCCTCTGAATACCCATCCTGCGCGGCTAGAACCAGCATATCCGTTAGGGATATGTGGTTGTCATATGACAAAAAATTGATTCACCAGCAATTCAGGTTGCAGATCGCAGTTACTCAAGTAACTACCAGTGTGAAACTGTTGATTGGAGAGTGAGGAAGTAAAGTTGTAGGGGTGATAACATACAATACATAGAGAATTAACGATGTGTGAAAGTAATACAGAATGATGGATGTAAGCAAAGAATCGAGAGATTGGACACTCTTGACCAAACCAGTCAATTCAGGCCATCATCCGGACAGCATTTCCCAACACCATCCATATAGTCTCGAGCATTCCAACTCTGAGCAGTTGATCTGATTTGATACCTCTGTGTGTCGGGGAACTCCTTTTCCAGTCGGGCGTGATCCGAGTTGTGGATCCCTGTGCTATCAAATCTATCGACACGACCGGCACTCAGATGGGGAGAATCGAATCCTCGAATAATCAAATAAAAAGGCCTGCGCAGCTAATTTCGTTATGGAGAGATCCCAGATAAATCGGTGCTGCGACGGGGGAGAAATATTCTACGCCAGAATTTATCATTCCATGTATTCTTTGCCGGACCAGTAAACTTAGTTAGAATCAGGTATGGCCTGAAATTTATCTGCCTCTCTCCCTTCGCATTTACCTAGCCTTGAGTGTATATTTAACTCAGTGGTCCTCCACTTTGAAAAGATACGTTTATATTCTGCAAGGCATCATTTAGTTCGGCAGGGTTGTAAGGTTAAGTTGTGATAAATGTTGCATCAACGCGTGGATCCTGAAGGCGTAGATAATCGGGAGCTGGAGACGAGGTACGAGCGTCGTCTTACCACTAGTTAGGTAAGACCGGATCGCCACTCAGGAGGGCAAGACTGACACCTGTACCCGGTGCCCTCTACGAACCTGGGAGTGAAATATTCTCCCAGAGCCAAGTTCAGTCAAATTTCGCAATACCGGACAAGTTGGCCCACGAGGCAATGATTCAAAATTCTCCATCATGTCAAATTTTCGCTCCCAACGAGTTCGACTCCTACCCAAGTCTCATCAAGTTTACAAGTACGACCAAGTACATCCTCATTTCAATGACCACACCTCTCATCAACTATTCTCTGGCCTCAGCTAGCCGCCAAATACACGCCCACGCCGATATTTATACCCGACGGAGGAAGCAAAGCGTGGCGCACAAATCTGGGAGGCAGTTTGAGACGGATGTGAGAGGGATTGGGACAAGTTTACAAGATGATACGGAGGATGGATAAAATCTCGACGGGCGTGTAATTTTGAATTTTGGCAAGGAGTTTTACGAATTGAGCTTTGTGCGCGCCAAGACTTCGCTTGCGAGAGTGCAGCGGACACTATAACAACACGCAAACGATGGAAGGTGTCGTGGTCCGCCTCCTGGTGGTGTTCTCTGGTATAGTTTGAGTAGCCTAGGCGCCTACTCTACTTGGGAAGGAGACACCTCAGACTACATATCGCGCGGAGAAATTTCAGTTGATGATGAAGGCATGTCTGGATAACCCAGGGTTTTTGTGACGTTCCCCTTGACGGGTATTCACGGATGAGGGTTGACTTGGGGTGAAGAAAAAGCCGCCATAACTTCGCAGTGGTACTTGCAAATGAAATCCAAGGCATGAGTGCTCTTAGTGTAAATTGAGTCATCTTTTCTGTATATTTTCTCTGATATTGTGTCATAGCTATATAGCTGCATACGCAATTAAAATCTGATGCAAAAAAAAAAAACAAGACAGAGGGGTCATTATTTCCTTAATAAGCATCAAACTTTATTTAAATGGGAGGCATTCTACAGCTGTATGGCTGTAGAGAAGACAATGGAATCAGCACACTGGAAGGAGGTCAGATTGTTGTAAAGGTAAGAGCTTACGGTGGTTAATTGGCAGAAGGTTTACGGATGATTATCGATGAATCAATGTAAGCTGCTGATATGTTTGGTATTCATAACTATATGGATTTAGGAGATAGAAAGAGCTATTTATATACACATCTGAGGTGGCTAAAATCTCGCCTCATTTTCCCAAATCAGTATTACAGAATATTCTAGTATCCTCCATCTGGTAGTATTTGTAATGAAGAAGCATGAAGATTTCATTGTGTTATGACTAGCTATTTATTATGTACTGTTACAGTACATCACGTGATATGCCTGATTCCAACACTACAGTATTGTTCAGAAACACTTTCCATACAGTGCTCCATTGTTCCTCTACTCATCATGGAGCCACCTGGAAAGTTCTTCCTTCACCCTCAGTGATCATTACCCTTGTGCATCGTAATCCTAGCCATCACCAGCACAACACAGATAGAATGAGAAGCGATAGTATTACATTCACGAATAGTAATATAGACAATACTACGAAGTACAAATTTTCTCCACGCGGCTGATCTACATAAGTATCGTTATTGACGCGACTCCTAAGCTTGACCTTGACTGACTAGGCAAGTTCTTACACCAACCAGACACACTATGACAATTAACAAACCTTTTGATTTCTTGAAGCCCGATTTGGTGCCTCAAAGTTCCATGCAGGTATCTACAAACCCTAATATTAATGATGGAGGAAACCCATGTGCTGTATGCCCCCTCAACCTTTCATCTTATTGACACTTTAGCATTTTGTTAACTTCAAGAAATGCACTAACGCTGTGATGTCCGGTGCGGATACCGTCCACTTCCCTGTTACTGGCAAGAAATCATACTTCCCCTACTCTCCTCTCTCCCTCACCGTAGCCTCGATATCAAAGGTCAGTCGACACCTATTCTAGCCGGCCTTCCTGCTTGACCCATCTAGTACTCCTTGCTATATCTTTTGGAATGTTCATTATGGCCTCGAATGAGCAATTCTCTGCCTCTCAGTATTTCTCCTCTTCCCTTGGTCTATCTGGTGCAGGTCACGACCATGAGCTTACCATTTTGGGACGGATATCCACATTGGAATCGTGGGTCATCTTTTCCTCGAACATTTCATCGATGCAGATAGGAATTGAACTCGATGTATTCGCTTCTTATCAGCACGGCTTAGCTGCTCTGGGCCCTGCTCAGGTGGATATCCAGTTTTTGTTGGAAGGACTATCACGTTAACGTGGTTACTTGCCTCGGAGTTATCGCCTAGCCTTGGTCTTTGACTGTGTAGCACATGCTTTATCTCTCTGCCTGTGGGTCAAGTAAAGCTAGGCACGTAGCACATCTCCTATCCGATACAGATGCTCACACAAGTTCTCATTCGATGATACAGGAAGAAAGGCCCTTTACCTCTTCTCGTTACTCCTCTCAATCCATCCAAACAATGGCCATTTGCAGGCGTATGACAGCCAAAGAAATTGACAAAACTGCTAGGTGCGCCAGACTTGTGGGCACTCAAGGAAATCCATCTTCTGCCTTTGTAGCCTCCGACGAACTCTTGTCTGAAGGGAGTGTTGGTATATCAGAAGAGTCTTTATAGAGCTTGTCAGCTGTAAAGTAGCTTAGTCGAGCCTAGTAGTGGTGTTTTAGGAAGTAAATAGTGCCGAATACTGATCGAATATAAAAGGCATGCTGCCTCATTGATGAAAACGTGGCCTTGGCGCCTTCAAACTTCCCAGAGTTATGTGTTAGTTTATTGTTCTACTGTTACGGTTTACCCGTTGTGGAAGCCTAGGTGGATACCTAAGCGCATTGTTGAGGACTTTCATGATAAGACTGTTGGTATTGAAGCAATGTCATAGCACAGTGAATATGGGCAATGCGTAGCCGTGCAGTAATTATTCGACCTAAGGAAAAAGTATAAGCAAAGAGACTCATAGAGTGGACTGAATATTATACGTACCTTGTAGCTGTAGTTAAATTTCTCTTCTTCATAGAGTTAATTAAATCGATTTTTTCATCACCAATTCGGTTTCTATCACAACTACTTGAGTCATAGACTTTCTAGCACATTGAGCTTCTCCCTGACCCAAGCCACACCTTGTACAGTGCTCCTTGCCTCTTATGTTTCTTGAAAGATCATTGATATATTGCCCTTGATGAATAGCCATTCAGGTCAGTATTTACCCATGGAATTCAGCCAACTTTTCCACGGAACCTTCTACCCAAAAAATTAAAAATGGTAGTAATGGAAACTGCGTGCGCGGGAAAAAGTCTCAAAAAACCTGCAGCCCCAGCCAGGCGAGGCCTAGACACCGGGACCATACGAGGCGCGCATATTCATCTATATCTCCCTTCTTTGTAACAGTCGCTTGTCGACTTTCACCTTTGGAACTTCTTTATGTAGGGCTTTGCCCGCAGGTCGCGGCACAGTCTTTACAGTAGGGACTGCTGATTGTCGCAGTCCGTTTTTGGGAAACCGTGGCCCAGGTGCTATTGACAGACTACGCTGGGACGGCGGGTGTTGGTGTGCTCCTGGCGTCTGGAGCCCTTGGGATTGGTTTCGCCGGGCGAGGAGGGAGGACGGGTGACGTGCCCCTAGCCATGTATTGCGCAATGGCAGCGCTTAGATAGACTCATCGAATCTACCAATTATCTGTTTGACACGTTGGTCAAAGAGAGAAGGGTTGCTTCGACGCCAAAGACGGCGGCGGAACAGAGCGCCAGAATTGCCGCTGTTTCGGCGGCGCGTCGTTGTTCGGCTTCGACAATGGGTCGAATTTCGGGCGGGCAATTGGCTTTCGTAGCAGCTTGAGGCTGCGACTCTTTCATTGAAGCTACATTTAGTGCAGCATTTTCCGACGGCTTTTATGTAGTCGGAGAAGGTTTGAATGATTCTCCAATCACGTGGGAGACGGAGGATTGTGTGACAGAGACCGAGTTGGTAATGAATAATTCGATTTTAATAAACTATATAAGGAGAAAAGATAAAGCTAGCTACTACTAACAGGTATTTATAGGCGTTAATCCTCCTAATGAATCTAAAGACTAGTGACTTGTCCTTAGGCACAATACTTATTAACCAGCCACGTATTTCCAGGTTTAGTTTATTTATTTATTTATTATTTCTTGTGCCAGGCTTACACCCTCCATCCAGTGGACATGACACGTATGGAGGACATCTAGAATGCAAGTTCCTCCATTTTCCAGCAAAGCCCGTCCGGTGCCTGACTTTTCCTGCTACGTGCCTCACGCTTGTTACACCTGGTCGAATAGGTAGGAACGCATTCACCATGATCCTAAGACCATGTATTGAGGGAAAACCTTCGTGGGAAAACCTCAATGATTCCTCCTGTACTCTTTCACGACGAGCAGCCGTAGTCCCCCCTTAAACAGGCCGTGTAGGAATCCAACCTACCACTTCTAGAAAGCACATCCAGCACCCGACCAACTGTGCCAACGGCCTGTTGAAAATCACATATCATTCTTCCCACATTCTTCCCTGCATTGCGCTCAACTCCCATTTGAGAGGGCTGAAATTCCGAAATCGAGAGCTCAAAACCGAGGCATCGGTGCCCCAGCTTTTGTCGTACATTGATCGTTGTCTGAGTGAGGCGTCTTAGTTCGCGCCGTCTTTGGAATGTGTCGAAAAGTTGAGAATGTTGATGTCGCGGTCGAGGTGCCTGTCTAAAATGAGGCCGAGCAAGTGCCCAGTCCTGAACACAATGTTAATAAGGTTGAAAGCGAAAGGAATTTTACCTTTGATTTTGGGAGGTTGTTGGTGAGACGTAAAGTTCTCCCAGTCAAACTCAATCGGGAAGTTGTTGAAAGACTGAATAGAAGGGACCAAAACTTTTGATCTATTGTGCCGTGAACGGAACCTAGCCTGTGTGTCAACCAAAATCGACTGGGCCACGCTCAGCAAGCTGCCGTTGCTTTTGGTGTTGCACGTTTTGACTAGGCTCATAACCTTCTGGCTTAGTTTAGTTTAGTTTAATTTGAATTTGAATTTGAAATCTTTTACGTGACAGGTAGAACCTAACATCTATTTAGACGTGACACGGGTAGATGGGCTCTGAAAGCTCATTGCTACCTACATGACCGTCAGTGGAGCCAGAAGCGACAAAAGAAAAGAAATAAAACAAAAGTAACAGTATATGTCTGAGTTACGGTGCCCTGCGCCGCATCCCTATCTTCCACACCCATCTCCTCTCGGGTCGGAAACAATCTCAGTGTGGTCACCTCCCACCCTGTTCATTCTTCGGCAGACTATAACATCTGCTTGTAGTTAAGAATTGAATGAACTTCTGCCATCCCTTCTCCCCTATCATTTCCCTGGCCCCAGGTGGGGCCATTTTCTCATAGCTTCTCCAACGTAGCAAAGCAGGTCGGCACTCTGAAAAATGCCAGGGCCTTTTCTCTCGGCCGCAAACGCATTTCAGATCTTCATGTTCGGGTTTGAAACGTCGATAGTAGTCGGCGTAGTCCCCGTGGCCTGTTCTTGCCGCAATAAGACGATGGTACGCCCATCTTGGTAAAGCTAGTTCCGGTGGTCTTTTGCAACGCATGAATAGGTCCAGGTCTTTGTATCGTTTCGGTCGATACTTCTGCCACCACTCTTCCACGAGTTCTTGGCTGCGCAGTTTAATCCACCTCCCTAGTGCCGCAAAGGTTAGATCTTGATCTTCTCCACTGGGCGCAGCTGAGGTTAGTGACCGGTTATTGGGAGCTCCCAAGGCTGATTTGGCCAGCTTATCGGCCTCTTCATTGCCTTGGATCCCCACATGACCGGGTATCCAGCGTATTTCCACACGCTTATTGTGTCTCAGCGACGAAAACTTGTCCACCGCTGACTGCGAGGAGTTAGATCTTCCTCTTTCGAGCGCCTGGGTGGCCGCTTGGTTGTCCAGAAGAATGCAGATCAGTAAGTCTTCTCCTACCTCTATTGCAGCCTTCAAGGCTTTCATGGCACCCACAACTTCCGCGTCGAATACCTCTGCTCCAGGAAGTGGACCGGAGCCACTTGCAACTAGCTTGCCTCCTTGGTATACTACATACCCCCAGGCTGATTTTCCGGGACCCGATGATGATCCATCAGAGAAAGCGAAGACTGTGTTAGCTGGACGGGAGGCTAACCACCTCTTTATGCATCCAGACCTAGCTTCATTTTCTCGACTACATGGAATCGATGCTGGGGTGCCACGTGGGAAGTATAGCTTTCCCGGGCCTTCGGCTGTCGGAACTCGACGCACACTCATTTGTAGGCGTGTCATGTACCGTTCTGGTTGTCTGAACAAACGATCTCTTTGTCCCGATCTAAGACCTAAGCGTCTTATTGTCTCTTTCGGATCCTCAGCCGCTCGAAGGGCTAGAGGGTGCCAGATATCCATTCTTCGCATGCGAGCTGCAGACCGCAGCATCTTTTGCTGAAGAATTATCGATGCCGGGGGTATTCCCGCTTCACGATGAAGAGCGCCATTGGGAGTGGTACGCCACGCTGGGAGTGCTACTCTGATAGCTTTCATTATCGTTTTGTCCAGTAGAGATATATGCCAGCCTACTCCAGTGCCGACTTCTTTATCTCGCAGTGTGGTTATTCGAGTGAGACCTGGCCACCACGCTTCTGCCCCGTATAAAGCTGTGCTCAGAACGCATGCGTGTACCGCACGAATCAGAGGACCGGGTGCTGCACCGCGTTGAACTCCGTTTATATGTCGTAAGAAATGTACTAGACGATTAGCTTTTCCAGTCCATTTCTGTACATGCTGCTTGAAGTTTAGCTGGGTATCAAGCCAGACTCCTAGCCACCGGATATGAGGTGACGGTTCGATCCGGCGATCTTTCACCAAGATGGAGAGATCAGCCGCGTTGATTTTCTTTCTAGGCCCTCCTCCGGTCACTAGAAGTTCTGACTTTGCTGGGTCAAAATCAATCCTGTGTTCTCTTGCGAGAAGAATTAAGCTGTCGAGGTCGTCTTGAGCTGCGGAGATAGCATCCGCCGCGGTTTTCCAATTCTGACAATAGCTACATCATCAGCATAACCAAACCTACTCGTTAGACCATGATCATCAAAAAGCACAGCGATGTAGAGCATGAAAAGAAGTGGCGATAGTGGCGAGCCCTGAGGTACTCCACATTCCAGTATCTTCTCTTCTGTGATTCCACCACGGTATTTGACCTGAACCTTTCGTTGGCAAAAAAATGTCTGAATGAACCGGCACAAGGATCGTGGCCAGCCTTGTTCTCGAAGGCGTTTGAGCAGTCGGTTGTGAAGGACTGCGTCAAATGCACCTTGAATGTCGAGTGTGACCATAGCCGCACACTTACCACTTCTCATGGCCGCCTCAGCATCATGGATTACACAGGATGCAAGGTCGACTGCAGATCGTCCTGGTACGGAGCCGAATAGTTGTGGGTGAACGACTTGGTGACTTATTGTCAGCCATGCCATTCTCTTACCAACTAGACGCTCAAGTCCTTTGCCTAAGCTCGACAACAGAGATATTGGTCGCCAACCCTTGGCAGTTGACAGATTTCTACCCGGCTTTGGAAGAAGCACAACTTCTGCCACCCTGAAAGCCGCAGGAAAGTAGCCGATTTTTAGACAAGCCTGGTAAAGATCTTTCACGAGAGGTCCTAGATGGGACCAGCATGCTTTAAGTAACCGTACCGTTATCTTGTCCGCTCCCGGTGCCGTATCGTTGACGGAGACAGTGGCGCTTGTCACATCGTCCAGTGATAATTCCGTATCCCATGGAATACGCTCCTCCTGTCCGTTCTCCCAGATAGAAATGTCGTTCTCGCCGCTAAACCTAGCCAAGAGAGTGTCTCGTAGCGCACTAGCTCGCTCTCGCGGGTCAGATAGCCACCGGTTTTCGTCAATCTGCAGAGGAGGGGGCTCAGCAGCTGGTCGAGGCTTAGCCCATCTCATGAGCTTGAATACCTGTGCGTCAGTAGTCACTGCCTCTACTTGCCTCTTCCAGTACTCTCGCTTGGCTTTTCGCACCACGGCTCTAAAGCTCTTGCGGGCCTCTTTTGCGAGGTCAGGGTTGTCTCTCGCTGCCTTGTACTCTTGCCATTCTGTGCGACATTCATCGGTCCACCATGGCCCAGTTCTTCCGCTTTCGATGGCTGGGACTTTCCCTGCAATCTTGAGCGCATCTCCAAGTGCTTGTAGGAGATCATTTGTGAAGTTTTCGATGTTGACGACACTGTCAAGAGGGCCAGATTTGGTCCATTGGCTAACGCATCGGCTAAATTCCTTCAAGTTGGCGTCACTAACACGAATGTTCTTTACAATTCCAGAGAGATCTGACACTGTAGGGTTAAGCACGGTACCTTCGATGGTCGAGTGATCTGAGGTACAGTGGTAACGTTTGGACACTGATGCTATAGCGGCCGTGTTGCTCCACGTTAGATCTAGGACGTTCCCATCCCTATGCGTTGGCTCTCCAACAATGCTGACTAGGTCCATGTCGTGGGCTGTTGCCCATTCCATAACTTGGTTACCATTGCCGTACTGATTTGTCGCTAGCGGTTGCCAATGCTGTGACACAGAATTGAAATCGCCTCCAACAATCACTAGACCTCTAATTTCCCACCGGAGTAGGGGCTCCAAGGTTCCACTAGTGCCTGGGGCACGGTATACGTTGACAAAGGTCAGTCCGCCCATCTTTACAAAGCAGTAATCAGATGTCGGGCCTGACAACGGTGGAAAGAATTGAGTCGCATGACTACCTTTGCGCGTGAAAGTAATCGCGCGGGGCCGGATGTCTGTTCCTCCGAATGGTATATGGCTATTGTAGCCAGGGTGACTTTTTGTTATAAAACCCCCCTCTTTCTTTCTTGTCCATGGTTCCTGTACCATGACTACATGTGCATCGGCATCCCATGCCTGCTGCAATGCTATATCCGTATTTTCCCCACCCCTTCCGACATTCACTTGGTGAAAGTGGACGGTGTTGTACTTGTCTTTTGGTGCTTTTGTTGAGGGGTTTCCTAACATTAACACGACATTGCTGAGTCCTGGGCAATGACGGTTTCAACCGCTTTGCCCTTCCTTTCCGAGTACGCTAGAGCAGCGTGATAATCACGATGTCCGCGTTCTCTTATGATATGTAATTCTGCGGGGGTGCGGGGCAGAATTATCCCGTTTTGTCGTCTTGGCCTAGCCATAAAGCTACCCTCATTTGAGTGGTGAGGTCCCGCGCAATTCGAGCACTTTAGCACCTTGGCCTGGCACTCCAATGTCTCGTGGGTTCCTCCGCATCGTCCACATCGCTGGCTCCTGGTACAGGAACGCGTTGTGTGAAATCCCCAGCAGCGTTGGCATTGCTCGATTGGTCTTCGGCGCGAGAAGGGAATGGCTGGTCCGCTCTCGTCAAATAGCCGAAATTTTGTGTTTTCTGGTTTTTGTTGGAAATGAACAATCCAGCTTGTTGAATATTGCCCCAGCTTTGTTTCTGTGGGCCTTACCTGTATTGGTATGGTGCCGCATACTGCTTGGCACTCGTTCTTCACCATTTCGTTGGTGACTGGGATGCTGCCTTCAAGCGTCCTGATGTACAATGGTACATGCGGGATTATCAAAGACGTCCATTTGGACGCTGCCTCGATCACAGTATTGTCTTCCTGTAGGAGAGGTGCAATTCCCATGACTGTATCTCTCAATGCATCTGATTCGCATTCGAGAGCGATCCCCGACCTGACTGGGTACATGGACGTGATAGCAGAAGTTGCTATCCCAGCTTTTTCGGTGATAATTTTTTTGATTGTGACTGGCGATAACTTGTGCCAGTGGTGATCTTTCCTCAGTCGTAAGAACAAGCGCTTGTCCTCCTTTGGGATTGACTGAGGTTTCGGGTTGCTTGCTGGAGCAGGCCTTTGCGGAACTTGCAGGCTAGGCGGCGTCGGTAGTTTGGCCGCTTTGCGGGCAACTGTCACCCAGGGCGAGCTGGTGTCTTGGGGCTTTGAGGGAAGGGCGTGGCTATGATCCTCAACAGCAGTGATATTCCTAGGGCGACTGGTTTGGGAGTGCTTGCCATAGTGGGAGGTTTCTTACTTAGTAGGCTGGCTGCTTCTGCCTGATCTACTGCAAAGGCAGTTATTACAGGCGTGATCTTTTCCATCAGCGTCGCGACGACTGCTGCTGCTTGTTTCTCTCCTTTGCTCTTAGCCCAGGAGTCGATTAGTTCTAGAAATTCCTGGGCTATACCCAGTCTTTCTTTCCGTTGTTGTTCTGCTTTTTGCATTGCATTCACAATGCCAAGCAGGCTTGGGTGAAGTTGCCCTCCAGGATTGGAGGGCGTTGAGATGACGATGCAACAGCAGGGGCCATGGCACCGGTTGGTAGCTTTTGTACGAAGGGTTGTTGGTGATGTGATGTGATATGAAAAAATGTGTTTGAAACGTTTGCTGTGTTTAGTTTAGTTTAGTTTAGTTTAAATTTAACGTCGTGCCTGTCTACAGCTCGTGACCTTAGTCACGTGCTGGACGGCCCAGTCCCTACAGAACTACCCGACGCTCTAACGCGCCCTACAGCACCTAGAAACTACAAAAGAGTCCGACCAGCTGTCTGCCACTCTGATTTCCAATTTAAATGTAGCAAATTTCCCTCTACCCGGGACTTTACTTCTTATTTATAAGTAGTTTGAAATTACACCATAGACTGCGAAATAGTGAGGGGAACTTCCAAAAAAGAAAGGTCAGAATACAAAAGAAATTATTAGCAGTAATAAATCCCTCCATCTAACATTAATTTCACGCAATATCATAAATCTCAAGGGAAATATCTAATTCACTTGTTGGATTTTGTCGTAGAGCTTCGTCAGCTCAACCCATTTTCCGAAGGCGAGTGCGCCTTTGGGCGTGCCAAGAACCCATTTAATACCAGGGCTGGGATGTCGGGGTCCACCACTGAGATGAGCCCAGCTTCTTCCTATGCTGCAGTGAAAGAAGTGGTCCGGACTTTTTTCTTCACCACAGGAGCAGTCATTAAGGCATCTTCGTGTGTGAAACGCCGATGATACTGTGCGAAATCTCCGTGTCCGGAGCGAGCTGCAATTAGCGCCCCAAGTGCACGCCTGCTTAGTCCTTTCAGTTCTGGGGATATTCCTAGACTAGGGCCAATCCCTAGTTCTTTATATCTAATTGAGCCTTCCTGAGCCCAGTAAGTGGTAGTAGAGGCGTTATATAACAGAGAAATTTCTCTTTTTGCTCTTGCTATGGATGGAGGTAGGGATGGCGCACTCATTAGACAAGCCGATTTCGCTAGAGCATCTGCTGCTTCATTTCCAGGGATTCCAGAGTGTCCGGGGCACCATCTAACATTGACTGCTCCTGCTTTAGTACAGGATGCTCGTTTTCTTTTCGTCCAGCTAGCTGCTAGCTGCCGGAATTTTGCAATCCGGCGGGAGCTTGTTGCAGTAGGTGTTAACAAGAGGAGTCGAAGAGCTGCTTCTTGGTTATCTAGACATATGGTTAAGTTGGTTGCATAGTGTTTAGTTTAGTTTAGTTTAAATTTAACGTCGTGCCTGTCTACAGCTCGTGACCTTAGTCACGTGCTGGACGGCCCAGTCCCTACAGAACTACCCGACGCTCTAACGCGCCCTACAGCACCTAGAAACTACAAAAGAGTCCGACCAGCTGTCCGCCACAGCTGTCCGCCACACAAAAGAGTCTGACCAGCTGTCCGCCACGACAACCTTCTGAATCGCATTCTACCTACGACATTTTACTGACAAATTCATCTCTCAATTACCCATGCCGCCCCAGTCCTCCGCAGAGGCTGGCCCCTGGCCCCCCCCTCCCCACTCAATGTTCGACGCGTCAAGACGTCGAAATGGTCCTTAACGGGCCACAACCGCCAACACAACCACCCACCCAACAATTTGTAGAGCCAATCTACGAGGCGAGTCATCGAAGATCGCCCTCCAACAAACTCCGTCGCCTCAAATTGTCGCGACCGAATTCCTCGCCGAACAGGGCAGGATATTCCAGACGCGCTCTGCACAAGCAGAGCGTTTCATCATCGGGTTCTGCAAGCTGTTGGAACCAGTCACTGACGAGAGACTTCGAAAACTCTTTGATCAGGACTTACTGGCCCTTCAGGGCAAGATACTGGAAATTTTATGGGGCAACCCATCTCAAGCAGACGCCAACGCTCCCCCAATGGCTGCAAGCGGCCATACTAACACATCTAACCCGGCTCAAGTCACAGAGCCTCCAAAACAAAGTCCTGCAAGCGTCACACGTCCAGTGCTGATCCTTGCCAGAGAAAAGAATAGACCGGCACCACAAAGGCCGGTAGCCACAACCGCAACTCTCCAGCCCAACCAGGGCTCAAACAAAACCAACAACAACGCTACAGAGAAATCTTGGACCGAGGTGTTGGGAAAAAGAAACAAGCCAGCAAACCAAGTGGCTCCAACATCAACACTCAAGACAGTGCCAGTGAGGCCCGCCTCCGCGCCGAAGCCTAAAGCTCCAGCAACAAACCCCCAGCGACCTGACGAGCGCGTATTTTTGCGCCTCAAACCTGACCACCCGTGGAGACGTATGTCACCCTACTTCGTAAAGATTAGCCTAGCTAGCAAGCTGCGACTGGCCAACTCGACAATCAAACAGATCACTGTCGTGAACTCAGGGTTCGCAATACAAGCCGAAGGGGAAGGAGCCAGAGGTGCACTTCTCTCAGGAGGAGCCATATTAGATAGCTCAGAAATGAAATTGGAAGCCGCCTCCAGCTGGATATCAGTCCTGGCACCGAATATCCCAGACAAGCTTTACACTCTGGAAGGGCCCACCATAGTGACACCAGAGATGGTAATAGAAGAAGCAGCTCTCAAAACAGGAGTTAGACCAACTTCAGCTCGTGCTTTCGCTACTAGCATGGCCAGGCCGTCAACGGACTGGGTGTTGCACTTCGCAACAGGAAAACCGAAACTTGGAGAAAGACTGTTTGAAGAAAGCGGGCGCCTTCACGAACTCCAGCGCAAGCTCAAAATTGCGCAATGCAATCGATGCTGGGGACACCACCCAACTAAAATTTGTTCACGAGCAGAGCGCTGCACCCGCTGTGGCTCAATTGAGCACAAAGCTACTGAGTGCAAACAGGCCGTACCAAGGTGCATCAATTGCCACGGGCCACACGCTGCAACTGAGCCTTACTGTATGGCTAGGCCGACACGGGCTGGTGGGAAGACGGTGCAACGCACAAGGGACCAGCTGTCGGTGATCCGCGAGCAGGGTCAAAAAGAAAGGAATGCTTCGATCAGAGAGATGGAAGCAAAGCAGAAAGCCACCGAGGCTACTGCTGAAAACGAAAATATAAACGTTGCTCAATGCCCGTAAGGGACCACAACCCAACCGAGCTTCAAAAAACGGCAACAACAATCTCGTTCCTCTGCGCTAATCTGGGCAGAGGAGACCCGGCTACGGACATCATCCTGCAATCCGCTTGGGATTCAGGAACCGATGTCCTACTCATCCAGGAACCCTGGACTAAACACAAGGACGGCTTCTGGCTCACCAAGCCGCATCCCGGATTCGATAGGCATTTGCCCCCCCGTGTCGCTGCTAACTCTTCAAGGCCACGCTCCCTCATCTACACGCGAAAAGGGTTCCATTGCCAACAGCAAGCAATCTGCGAGACATCACCAGATCTCACTGCAGTAAAGGTAGAAGGAGTCACATTTGTCTCCGTATACCGCGCTCCCGGAGCAGACCTTTTGCCGCTGCTATCATGGGCTCCATCTGGGCCTACAGTTATTGGCGGAGACTTCAATGCTGTTCACACCGACTGGCAGCCAATGGCTACTAGGCTACACGGTGACGGCCAGGTGCTCACTGAGTGGATGTTCGAGCACGGTATGGACCTATCTTCCACACCGGGCGTCCCGACACACGACTTTGGAAACACACTCGACCTGGTCTGGTCTAATGCTGGTGCCCTTGCAGATGTCTCGACAGAGCTTGACTCAACATCGGACCACAGAACGCTTGCAGGAGACGTTCCCCGCCCGAACTTGAAAGCCATAGCGGTTATCAAAACTGGTCAACCGGTACGAGTGACAGACGACGCCCTCGAAGACTTCGCCAAGGTACTAGGTAGGTGGGCCCATGGAACAGGGATGCAGCCTATGGTCTCAACAAGTGAGGTGGACAACCTTGCGGATAAACTGGTTCAAATCATCAGCGATGCTATCAGGGCTACCGGAAGACGCGGGAGTACGAAGAAGGGTAGGACAGCACCTTGGTGGACGTTGGAATGCTCACAGGCCAAACGCGAATATAGGATATTCAGGGACGAAGAGAGTAGAAAGGATTTCCGTCACATAGTCAGAAGTGCGAAACGCCAATACTGGCGGCGAAAATTCTCCGAAGCAACAACCGACGTCGACATGTACCGGATGGCACGCTGGGCTAAGCCGCAACCTACATCAGCTGCTCCACCACTCCAAACTCCAGATGGTCTTGTTTCAGATCCAGGAAAGCGAGCAACTCTGTTGCGCGACCTCCTTCTCGGCCGGTTCACCAGTCAGAACGACGTCGACGCTGAAGACTTCGAGCCAGGACGCGGAAACCTCCCATGGGCCTCAAGCGTCACTGATGAAGAAGCCAAGTGGGTCACAACGGCCTGCCAGAATAAAGCACCCGGAGCAGACGCAATTTCTGTTCGTCTTCTTAGGATAGCCTGGCCGTCAATTGAACAAGCAGTGAGAGTACTCTTTGAGGGCTCACTTCGACTGAACCACTTCCCGAAGGCATTCAAGCTAGCCGAAGTGATCCTCCTCCCCAAACCAGGCCGTAATCTCAGCACAGCTAAAGGATGGAGGCCCATCGCACTACTCTCCTCTCTTGGCAAAGGTCTTGAGAGACAAGTCGCAAGGCGCATGGCCTACACCGCCATCTCGTACAAGGCCGTGCCGCAGCAGCTTTTTGGAGCACTCTCCGGCAGATCCGCTAACGACCTTGTCTCATGCGTCATCCACGATGTGGAGCATGCATTGAAGAGGCAGAAGAAAGCAGTCCTTGTCACTCTAGACGTTCAGGGTGCATTTGACGCTGTACTCCACGGTCGACTGCTGCAAAGGATGAATAAAGTTGGGTGGCCGAAACCAGCCATCACTTGGATAAAGTCTTTCCTGAAAGAACGATCGGCCCGTGTCAGACACGAGGATGGAGTAACAGACCCAATTCACCTAGAGTGCGGGCTGCCACAAGGATCGCCTTTATCCCCGATTCTCTTCCTCCTTTACATGGCCGAAGTCGTGGGGGGCAGTAGTTGGAGATTCGGCTATGCAGATGATTTTGCTATCCTCGGCATAGGTTCAACTCCGAACAAAGCCGCAGCAGCTGTCCAGAGAGAAGTCGATGCAGTCCTAGGGTGGGCTGCTGATAATGCCGTCTCTTTCGACCCAGATAAGGCCGAAGTAGTCTACTTCGTCGGCCCCAGATCCAGGGGACACGATCTTCCGGCTATAAGGGTAGGCACTCGCGATGTACAAGCATCCGACGATATCCGATGGCTCGGAGTACACCTTGATCGG
>OENG01000111.1:0-12611 GCA_900239735.1 Blumeria hordei DH14
TGGATGTACGCAGTACTTACCAGTACTGGCTACAGGAAAGTACCGGCTTTGCAGCCGTTACATCCAGAGTTTATTCAAATTGTTGTGGCCGAAAATTTGGCCTGTGATAGTTACAAAAAGCTTTGTCGCTTTCTCAAGGGTAACAAGCATTGCGGCTATCGAAACAAGCATCACCGATTTTCTTGAACTCACAGAGAACTTCGAGAAGTATTCGTCCTGTCAAGCTTACATTCTGGCTCATAAATCAATGGTCTCAAGTCTTCTTTCTCTTGGCTCTCTTCTTCCCCCACTGGTCTATTGACTAGTATTAATCCGTGCGGTTTCTCAGAAATACCCTCAGTGGGCTTCTACTCAACGCTACCACTTCTCTGTTGCAACATCTGTTACTCCCGCTCCAACTCTTGAAACTCCTAACACAATCCTCCAAGATCACATTAGATTGGCCGAGAGTATGGCACCTATTCAGGTTCCTGTTTCACAAGCACACGTTACAGGTTCAAAGTTAAAGAGAAACAAGGAGTGGGATGGTCCTAATTGTCAATGGTGTACTGGCCTGCACGATGATACAAAATGCTTCTTTAAATACCCAGAACAGCATGCCAAGTATATGAAGAAATTTCCCAGGGCCAATTACACTGAAAATAAGAAGTGGCGTGCTGAATTCCAGAAGCGTCAATTGCCTAGCAAAATTTCAACTCACTACTCTGGCTTTGATGCTCGTTTCGAGAACTACAATCCTTTTGAGAAGGATACCAATGAACGTGTCCAGTCCACACTTTTTTCGCCGCCATCGTCCTCCTCAAATTTTACAGTAGCCTCTAGTCCTCATTTCATGGATTTTAATCCAAATCCACTTCAATAGGGCTGTGCGGGAGTTTTGACAACATCATCAACTCCCACCCACCATAATTTCTCAAGGAGTCAACAATGGGATAATACAATGCTTCCACCTGAGATTGAGCGACGCCAACATAATGGTGCCTTTTGCTATGTTGATCATAAACTTCATTCAATCAACACTGGTATAAATTCTGTGTTTACATCAACGCACCCGACTACAAGCTCTCGTGATATCTGGCTGCATGACAATGGTGCTTCTGTTCATATCACAAATGACATCAATGCGTTTTTCCGTTATCGGCCAGTAGCTGGATTGCCTTTCGTTAAAACTGGGGGGAGTCCTGTTCAGCCTGTCGGACTTGGCTACATTAAGCTTCGCGTTCTTCGGCAAGACAACTCAGTCAACGAGATTGTCCTTGAAAACGCTCTCTACATTCCCGGCTTTCCACTTAATATTTATTCTGGGTGTCTTCATGATCTTCGGGATGGGTGGGATAAGCATTGGGTTTTGTATGAAGCGGATGGCTCTGAAATGTGTCAACTTCTTCGTGGCCAGAATTGCTTACACTTGCGCACTGCATCATCGCCGTATGTTCTCAACACAAATGATCCTTCCATGCGACCCTCCACCTTCCTTCTCTCTCCAGTAGCCCAAAACGTCTTTCCTGCAGCAATTCATGAAGCTACTGTCACTCTAGAACTTCTTCACCGCCGTCTAGGACACATTAGCTTTCCAAATGTCCAGCAAACGATTAATACAACCCTTGGTCTATCTTAAAAACCTCGTAATACGGATTCTAGTCTCGATGTAACCACATTGTGCGATCCTTGCGAATTTTCCAAGCCGAAGAAGGTTGTAAGCCGTCGCTCACGTAATCGAGAGTCGAATTGGGGTGACAGGTTTTATGCAGATGTCTTCTGTTGCAATCCAGCCAGTTATAATGGCCATACAGCTGGTATGATCTTCACTGATGGAAAGACAGGAGGGCATTATGGTTACACTTTCACTGAAAAGAGAAATGCTTTCGACGCTTTGGTCACTTTTACTCGCTTCTTCGAACCCAAAAATGGTTTCCTGCGAAATGTTTCTGTTTAGACGGGGTAATGAATTTGGGGGTGACAAAATGGTCGCCTGGTGTCAGCAGTATGGCATTGCAATCAAACTAACAACAGCATATTTTCACAAACAAGGTGGCCCTCAAGAACAATCAAATCGAACTGTTCTAGATCCAATGCGTTGTGTTATGTCAGATATGTGTATCCCATTCTTTCTTTGGCCAGAAATTTTCCGCGCCGTTATTTACATTCTCAATTGTATCACGACCTCTGTCTACGACAAGATGACCCCCTACGAAGCACAATCTCGGGCTACAACATCCAATGCCTCTAAACATAAACCTGATAACTCAGGAATCAGAGTATTGGGCTCTCGAGTACTTGTATACATCCTAAATGAGCATCGAGTCAAGTCTCAGAAAATGGATGCACGCGCTGAAGAAGGCATCTTAGTTGGTTTTGAAGGTAACCATATTTATTGTTGTTGGATTTCCTCAAGACCTCTGGGCCATCAGCTTGTACGCTGTCTCATGTTCGTTTCTTTGAGGGACGTTTCAATGAATTCTCAGCCGAAGACCATCCTAATGAAATTCCTGACCCCTCTCCTAAGTATGTCAATGAGGTGGAATTTCCAATTCAAAATTCTCCACAAATGGGGGGGGACTCAGACAATACTGGAGTAGCTCAGTAGGGGTGCACATTTGGATGATGAAATACCTCCGCTCCTCGACGCAAGACACGACATTCCAGCTGAAGAAGATCCTTTACTTGCTCTCCCACAAATGCCCAAACGTGGTCGTGGTCGACCTCCTGGTGCTAAGAATAAGCCCAAGGCAACATCTGGACCTTAACTCCTTTGATCTCTGTAAGCCTGACTCAGATATCCGTGTCACACGCAGTAAAACAAAGGCTCTACTTCGTTGCATACTCCACACATTGAGAATCCTGTTCTGCTTTTGGAATATCAAGCGTATCTAACGGCTCTTATAACTGACAGCGATCCGAAAACGTTTCGTGAAGCTTTGCTAGGTCCCAATGCTGTTCTTTGGGAAGCATCTATGAAGAAAGAATTGACTGCTCTTGACATGAACGACACTTCGCAGCTTTTACCTCGCTCTGATCTCCCTCCTGGACGTGACATTATTCCAGGACGATGGGTCTACAGGCGAAAGACCGGAAAAGATGGCCAGCTTACCCGTTACAAATCCCGTTATGTTGCAAAAGGCTTTCATCAAAGGGAAGGCTTAGACTACAAAGACACATTTGCCAGTACAGCTCTCTCTAGCGTTTGGAAAGCTTTGCTCGCTCTCGCCGCTTTCAATGACTGGCAAGTCGATCAGATGGATGTTGTAACCGCTTTTCTCAACCCTGACATTGACACTGACATATACATGGCATGTCCAGACGGGCTGCGTACTCCAGATGGCTCCTCACTTAACCGCTGGATGTGGAAACTCAAGAAGTCGCTCTATGGTCTCAAGCAGTCTCCACACCTTTGGCAATCAAAACTTTGTTCAAAAGTTGCCAAATTTGGTTATAAGCCTTTACTTCTTGATTCCTCTGTTTATCATAGCATCTCTGATGAAACTTACCTTGTCACTCATATAGATGATTTTCTACTCATCGGTCCGAGGCTGGCGTTTCGAAGTTGCGCAGACATCTGCATAATGCTTTCAAGATTGTGGATATGGGCGCTGCGGAGTTCTATGTGGCGTCTGTATTTCTTGCAATCGCGTAAAACGAATCCTCTATCTTCATCAGGATGCCTATCTTGAGAAGATTCTTGAAAAGTACAGTCTCAATAAATGTATTCCAACATATACACCAATGCTACTAGGCCAAAATCTTGTGCCTTTTCAAGGGACTGCCTCTTCAGCGGAAATTGCGCTCTACGCATCGATGGTTGGCTCTGCAATGTATGCTGCTACTCAAACGAGACCAGACATTGCTTATACCATGACGCAGCTCTGTCGATTTCTTTCCAACCCATCTCCAATTCATATATCAGCAGTTTGTCATCTCTACCGCTACCTCATCAAAACTACCCGTCTCGGTCTTAGGTTTGGTGTAGGCTCTAATACAGGTCTTCACGGTTTTACTGACTCCGATTATGCTCAAGACCCTGAAACACGGCGTTGTTATGGAGGTTGAGCTTTCTTTCTGAAAGGTGCCTGATTTTCTTGGCGCTCATATCAAATGAAAAGAGTCACTTGTTCTTCAACTATGGCCGAAGTCTATGCTATGGCCGAAGCAGCCAAGGAGGCTGTGTTCCTTCGCAATCTATTTCGCAGTATCAACTATAACTCAGATGATGCAAAGATAGTCCGTATCTACTATGAAAATCAGCCAGGTTACAACCAAATAAGAGGACAGGGCGTCACTCAAAAGAGCAAACACTACAATGTACCTGTGTTCCTACTCCGGGAATATATAAGTGACAAAATTGTTGAATTGGAGTGGAAATCTGGACTAAAAAACGCTGCAGATAGGTTCACAAAGGCCCTGTCGCCAGTTCTTTTTAAAGGGTTTGTTGGACAACTGAACATGACTACTTTGGCTGCGGATAATAAATTATGTGAGGTTTTGTAGGTGAGGGGGTGTGTCAAAGGGTAGAATTTCACCTATTCATAGAAACTAAGCTAGTGTCAGATTGGAGCGTAGGCGTTTGACCTGAAGCGGAAATGGATGGTGAGAAGAGGTCGGAATGGGTCGCTAGAGATGACTGAAGGTCTACTGGAGATAAATAGGAGGAACTAAAGGTTTGAAAGATGGGTAATATAAATAGCTAAGAGGTCTAAAGGTTTGAGTGGTACTAGTGGTAACTAATGGTACAAGAGGTAATCCGAAGGTGTTCCGAAGCTGTTGGGTATGACAGAAAACTAAGCGTGAAGAACTCTGAAGCTACAGACTAAGCCATCATATATACCTGCTTTCCTTCCACTAGCTCATCATAACATAGACATTAACCTAATATTAACATGATCCATATGTAAAGGATTATACTGTTGTCATAACAACATGAGAAGATGGGTAAAATTATATGGCGAAGGAAGAATCGAAGGATCGGGAGGATCGGGAGGATCGGGAGAGGAATCCTTACATTACCCCTCCCGTTTTTTAGTCTGCGAGTGTCACGGCGTAGAATAGGCACAAGTGAAAGTACAGCTTGTATGGCGATTATTCAATCTGTCGAGCGAATACTAAGCTGGAGAAGAATAGAAAGGAACAGAATCTAATTACAAAAAGCCCTGAGGCTATTCCTATTCGGGCGGGTTTCCACTAAATTGCCGCGCACGTGCTTCTTCCCGCATCAGCCATTAATCTCACCTCCTCCATCCACGTAATCGTATATCATGACGGAGCGGAATGCCGTGCCGTGACATCACCCCCTCCTCAGCCTTCGATTGTCCCAAATCGACTAATTTCGGCGGCGGCGTCGGTTGTCACGACCTTGGTTGGTCACCATGTTATCTTCCGGATGTTCCTCACTAAATCTATCATGTGCGGCATCGTCCAACCACGTAGCGAGGCGTCGTGGTGGCCCTGGCAATTCGGGGTGCTCATTGTGGAACCTTTCTAATATGAGGGGTGCGTTCCGAAAGTTGGCAGCCGGATACCATTCCTCGTCTGCGTCCCAGCCTTCCCATTGGACCTTGTACTGTAGCCGATTGCGATACAGCCGCGCGTCCAACACCTTCTCGATCTCCCATTCTAACTCCCCATTGACCTCTTCTGCCGGCGGTTCTGGATTGGCCTGGCCGGGCAACGGGTTATCTGGATCTTTGCGCAGTCGGTCTGGTGAAAATACAGGGTGTATTTTCCAAGAGGCTGGTAGTTGTACGCGGAATGAATGCCCTTCTTTGGCAATGATCCGATATGGTCCCACCATTGGATTTTCCAACTTATCCGACGGTCTCGTAGTTCTCCAAGCACCGCGCCGGATATATACTTTATCTCCAACGTCAAAGTCTACTTCTCGGCGATGTTTATTGGCTTGAACACGCTGTTGTTCCTGTGAGCGTTTAATGCTCTCCTTAGCATAATCCAACGCGCTGCTGATCCGTTTAAGCCACTCCGCGGCCTCGTCCCGATTCAGCTTCTCTCGAGGGGTTCGTGGTTCCAGTCGCTGATTCCAGTCAAATTCTAAACGCATTTCGTAACCATAGTCAATCATTGATGGCGACAATCCCGTAGATTCATTTGGAATAGCTGCCGCAGCAGCATCTAGAGCGGGAAGCAGCTCCGCCCAATCGTCTTGGTGGAAATTAACAAATGGTCGCAGTCGCTGATCAATGATCTGGTTGATAATTTCGGTCTGACCGTCTGTCTGCGGATGTTCTGCCGTAGATAGCTTAAGTTTCACGCGCGCTAACCTTGATAGCTCGTCCATGAAATCCGAAATGAATTGCGGACCGCGGTCGCTGGTAATGGTCTTCGGTGCGCCACGGAATCGCCAGACGTAACGGTAAAACAAGTCTGCAGCAGTCTTTGCTGTAGCACTTTTAGTGGTTGGGATGGAGATTTGGCGTTTAGACAATCTATCAACAACTACCCAAATGTTATTAAACCCTCGTTTGTCTGGTACCCCTACATCGTGGAAATCCATCGATATATCATCCCATGTACGTTCTGGGATGGCTAAAGGCTGTAGTAAGCCCGGTGTCTTATCTCTAGGCTTATGCGATCGTCGGCAGACATGACAGTTCTTCACATAACGCTCGATGTCTGCTGCGTATCGTGGCCACCAGTACCGGTCGCCAATTAGTTTCCTCATTTTGTTTCGTCCTGGATGAGCGGTGGATGTAGATTCGTGGATCATCTTCAACACTTGAGTACGGAGATTGTCTTTGGCTGACACCACCACGCGTCCCTTATGAAGCACCAACCCGGTAGGTTCCAAAGAATAAGGCTCTTCCCGCTGTCGTGCTTGCCGGCGTAGATCCTCGAGATCGGGATCCGCTCGGTTGGCCATAAACGTACGATCAATAGTATCCAGATCCTCGTCGATGGGCGCTAAAACCTTGCTGTCATGCGGCAACATAACTTTCTTTTGAGGGAGGAGGATTTTCGTACGTTCCAGTTCTTTTGCGGCTTTTTGTGTAGGGGTAAGTTCTTTCTTGCGAGATAACGCGTCCGCCAGGATATTTTCCTTGCCTGGCCGGTACTGAAGGTCGAAACTGAATTGCGATAGCACCTCTGCCCATCGGATTTGCCTATCGTTGAGCAGCTGCTTCTGACCAAAGTATTCCAGAACTCGGTGATCAGTCAGAATCACGAAAGGCTCCCAGGCGCTGGTGAGCTCTGCGCGCCATTCCTTCAAGCATTGGATGATAGCCAACAGCTCCTTATCGTGGATCTCATAGTTTGCCTCCGGACCAGTCAAGGTTCGGGAGTGAAAAGCCACAGGATGCCACACGCCATCCTCCTGCAATTGACTGAGTACTCCTCCTGTTGCTAAATCCGAACAATCGGTCTCTACACGTGAAGGCTTTTTCTGATCAAAGTACAGTAAGATGGGTGGGCTAACCAATTTCTCTTTCAGGGCAAGGAACGCTTCTTCAGCTTGCTCGGTCCATTGGAACAACTGGCCTTTTGGAATTGCCGTCAGGTTGTACAACGGCTTAGCAATCCGGGAGAAATTCTCAATAAAGTTACGGTAATAGTTGCAGAACCCCAAGAAGGATTGAATGGCAGTCTTGCTAGTAGGTCTCTCCCATGCGCGAATACTTTCCAGCTTCTTCGGGTCTGGCAGGAGTCCGGAAGTGTTAACAATGAAGCCCAGAAAATTAACAGATTTTTGATTAAAGCGGCACTTCTTAATGTCCACCTGCAGTCCAGCTCTGTCCAAACGTTGAAGGACCTCGCGTACTTCTGCGACGTGTTTACTTTTATCTTTAGAGTGGACGCATACATCATCCATATATGCGGAAACGTAACGTGCAAGCAGATTGCCTAGGACCGAATTGATATATCTTTGGAAAGTGGCCGGGCCACCTGACAGACCAAAAGGTAACACGCGGTAACGGTATTGACCGAATCGAGTACGAAACGTAGTCCATCCCACGGAGTCTGGATGCATCCGGATACGGTTGAACGCATGGATGACATCTAGAATGGTGAATTTCTTAGAACCAGCCATCTTGGCTAATGTCTCACCAATGAGGGGCAGAGGATAGCGATCTTTCCGCGTGTGTGCGTTTAATTTCCGGTAGTCTACACAAAATCGAAGGTCACCATTCTTTTTCTTGACAAACAAGACCGGGAATTGAATGGAGAATCGCTGGGTTCGATGAACCCGTTCGCCAAGTTCTCCTCGATGTAAGCGTGTACGGTATCTAGCTCTTTCTGATTCATTTTATAGAGGGGAGCTTGCTTGAGCTCAGGCTCGCTATCCAGATTAATCTTATGGTCGAACTCCCTATGCGGCGGCAATTCATTTGCGCGTCTTTTGGAGAAGACATGGGCAAGGTCATGATATTCAGGAGGTAATTGGGCCAACAATTGTGTCCTCTCTTCTTCTTCAGTGAGCTCCGCAATATGCGCAATATCGGTACCGTCGCAAGCGGTTTCCATTTCTACGAACCAGCATTGGTCTTCCCCTTCAATTGTCCCAACCTCGACGGCTGAAAGCGTAGGTGTGTCCATTTCGTCTAGACCAAGATCCTCTTTTTTCTTATCGTAGACTTCTTGTCGCTCCTGCAGTGTAGGCCGGGGAGTCAGAATAATTGAAGGGGTCGCCGGCGCTTCTGCTACCATTTCAGGGCGTTTCAATATCTGCTTCGGAATAAAACGTGGAGATTTTTTAGCAGGAGGTTTGTTGATTTCTAGAGGGGCAGTTCAATCAGTCGGTCACGGCGGTTAGCGTCCCACTGATGATCATTGCGATCTTCTGGCCACCACAGCCGGTGTCGCACGCAGTCTGGGAGTACGTCATGATAGGCCAGCCACTGTCGACCGAGGATCACATTGTTCTTGTTACCAAGTGTGGTAGCAAAGAACGGCATGTTGACTCGGTGCGAATCTATAGTCAGTGTCATCACATAGGCATGGCGTAGAGGTCGGGAGGACCCGCCGTCGAAGCCTCTGATAGGGAGTGGATGACGGAGATTGTAGCGCGTCATCTTAATCTTACTATTTCGGTACCAATCACGCAGTTGTTTACGATCTGCGAAGGCATATCCATTAGCGCCGGTATCAATGAGGGCAGAGATTGGAAATTGCGAATTGTTTTTAGTTTCAAGAGAACAATCTATAACTAGTGGCCTTCCGCCAAACAAATTTTCCAAATCAATGCCATTTACTCGATACGTGTTATTCTCTAGGAAGGCGACTTCTCCTAGAGACAATCTTTTCCCTCATCGGAGCTCATGGTGAATTCCGATCCAAATACTTCAGCTTCCTCCTTCTTCTTCGCATCCACCTCGTTGACTTTAACAGTAGGACACGCGTTAGCGTAGTGACCAGTCTTGTGGCAATGGAAGCAGACACCAGCGTTTCGGGCCAAGACTTTTGGCTTTGGCGGACCAGATGCTCTTGGAGGTGCAGTACGGGTGTGTTCCGGCGGGAGAAGTGGCTTCTTATACCTGTCCTTGCGTTGTTGGTAGCGAGCGGCTTGATCCTCCGATTTGCGCGCTAATTTCAGGTGTGGTTCGATCTTCAAGCAGTGTTGAGACATCTCCAAGGTGGATTCAAAATCCAATCCGGCGATAACATTTTGCAGCTTGGGACTCATCTTTTCACGAAGTTCATCCATGCGGTCTTCGTCTCTAAGTTGTAATTGAGAAGCGAAGGTCAAGAACTTAGTGAAGAAGGCTGAGAAGCTGTCATCCCCTTGTCGGAGTTTCTTGAAGTTGGCACGAGCTTCGGAGCGCTTCTGTCCTCGGGTCTTGCCGTAGGCTCCTCGCATAACTTCGACGATGGACATCGCAACAGTGATGTGGTTGACGCTTTCTGGCTCGAGGTAGGGTTTGATAAATTCCTGTGCGTCACCACCAATAAACCCCAAGAGGTAATTAATCTTGTGGTTTTCATCATCGAAGTAGATCGAATCGCCGTTCAACTTGCGCTTAACAGCGTGTTCCCAGTTTTCGAAAGTAGGATTATGAGAACCAGTGAAGGTGGGTGGGTTCTCAATCTTCTGGCGGTAACGGAGTCGCTTAGCCTGTGGGTCACGGACCTCTTTGTTGCTTGGTGGCGTCTCTGAGGCCTCACAGCCGGCGGCGTCTTTCTCAAAAGTGTTATAGGTAGCAGATCCTCGCACCGACTTGGATTCCTCCTTCTGCTTACCCTTATCCTTGGCTTTGAGATCTAGAGTGACCTCTGCAAATGCCCCCTTCCAGCGCTCAGCTTCCTCCGCCCAGGATTGTGCCAATTTCTCTGCCTCTGCCTTTTGGTCCAGTGTATCTCGAAGGTAGTTGCTGATGTTGTTGGCGCGATCAGCTAGAGCGGTACACATAGTCTTGAGGGTATATTCGTGACGTTCTTGATCAGTCTCCTTCTTGACTTCGGCAGCGCGGCGTTCGTTTCTCTTGATATAATCTTTGTCCAACATTTCAAACGTGACTTGCTGATACCATGGCACATCAATCTTTGTAGTTTGGTCCTCCTCTTCCCCAGGTGCGCGGGTGGCGTACACCGAGGTTGTGAAATCTTCCTTCGGCCAATCTCCTGGCATTTTCTAATGTCCTTTATTAGCGAGGCAATTAGTCGATGACTGTCCAGATAATCGTGAGCGAAACGCTGTCCACAGATTACTGAGTCTGGAATTAGTGTTTTACCTCTCTACAGAGGTCGCGTTGAGTAGTTTGGGGAGCTTAGTATTATGTCACGGCGTAGAATAGGCACAAGTGAAAGTACAGCTTGTATGGCGATTATTCAATCTGTCGAGCGAATACTAAGCTGGAGAAGAATAGAAAGGAACAGAATCTAATTACAAAAAGCCCTGAGGCTATTCCTATTCGGGCGGGTTTCCACTAAATTGCCGCGCACGTGCTTCTTCCCGCATCAGCCATTAATCTCACCTCCTCCATCCACGTAATCGTATATCATGACGGAGCGGAATGCCGTGCCGTGACAGCACCTGTCGCTCGATATGATAGCCTGAGGATATTACTCCGAATCTCAGCCCAAAACAAATGGATCCCTCAACAGATGGATGTAAACTCAGCATATCTCTACGGCATGCTAGAAGAGGAAATTTTCATGGAATTACCACCGGGATACCGTATAACCGGAAAATGTGCCAAACTCCGAAAATGTATCAACGGCCCTTAAACAATCCGGCCGAGAATGGTATGAATGTATCTCGAATTCCCTCAAAAGCAAAAGGATTCGAGTCAACAACATTTGATCCCTGCGTCTTCGTGCACCCAAAGGAAATGGTATTTATTTCCATATACGTAGACGACATACTCATCTTCGGACCCCCAAACGACTTTCGACAAAACCTAAAGATATCGATCGGAAACGATTTTGATTGCAAAGATTTAGGAGACGCAAAGTACATACTAGGTCTCGAAATAATAACCAACTCATCAGGTATCCGACTTTCCCAACAAGGATATTCAAAAATGGGTCCTAGAACGCTTTGGCTTTACAAATGCTCATAAAATTGGCACACCCCTCGATCCCAACGTAACCCTATTCAAAGGAACCGAAGAGGAACGTCTCGAGAACGTCAAAGAGTATCAAGCCATTGTTGGATCGCTAATGTACCTTGTAATAGGCAGTCGTCCTGATTTAGCATATACAGTCACTCTTTTAAGCCAGTTTTCGTCCTGTCCAAACCAAACTCACCTGCAAGCCGCCAAGAGAACACTTCGATATTTAGCTGCAACAACCAATTGGGACTTATTTTACCCAAATGGAGCCTGCGAAGATCTCGAAGTCTATGCCGATGCTTCCTATGCAGACAACCCTCATACCCGAAGATCTACATCAGGTTATCTCATTCGGCTTGGCGATGCTGCAATCTCCTGGTGTAGTAAACAACAGCGATCTGTAGCACTATCTACTACAGAAGCCGAATATATGGCCATGTCGCTTGCTGCCGCCAAATCACCTGGACCAAATATGGACTAACCCAACTGCGCCAAAAGTTTGAAACTGTACTTCACTCCGACAATAACGGAGCACAAGAACTTGCGAGAAGCCCGCGGATCCACGAACGATCAAAGCATATTGACGTGCATTACCACTACGTTCGTGATAAATTAAAAGAAGGAGAGTTCGAACTCCTCTACGTCAAATCCGCAAGCAACCTCGCAGACTTATTGACCAAAGCTCTTGCAAAACCTGCTCACCACCGACTATCTAACCATATCAGATGTGCTAAGCGAGGGGAAGTGTCATGAATGCGCTTTTCACATTAGTAGTAAATTGTCATCCACGTAGTGTAGCATGCAGGGCTAAGGTAATGGAACTAGATAAGTGATAGATTACATACCCCAATCTCTACATTCACCTGTAGACCACTCCTAAAGGAGACTAGTTAAGGGGCTATCTGGAAGTATGTGGGATTGGTTAATCATCATGTAAATAATCTATAACATAACATCACACAATAAGATACCATTCGCACCCAAACACATTATTGCCATAACCACCCAAGTACAGTCTAAGCCCCCTGAGTAGTCACAACCATTCATTGAAGATACCAAGTGTTTACGACCATATACACCACCACCCTTCAATAGAAACATTGAAAAAAATCATAC
>OENG01000095.1:0-17819 GCA_900239735.1 Blumeria hordei DH14
GTCGAAGAAGCACGCTCCCAGGGATGGGCCTCGACATTCGTGACCTTAGACGTCCAAGGAGCGTTCGATGCAGTGTGTTATGGCCAGGCATCCTTGAAGAGGTTTCAAGGAGAAGATTCTCAGGAATAGTGGATAGGAGAAGGTTTCCGAGCAAACTCTGACAGTTGGAGGTGGAGGGGCTGGCGTCATGACTATATTTGCCATAGTATTAGTTGAGTCAAGTACTGTCTCGAGTTAGATATAAGGAAGCTGGAGCTACCACATAGTAGTTCTCCAGCTTCTCAATCTTTCAGTCTTTTGATCTTTGATCTCGAAATCTAGCACCTATATAATATCATACTTTTAGATCCTCACAGTCCGATATTCTCAGTCTTTAATTTCGTATTTACATACTCGTACTTGTGTTCACCCTGATCTATCAGCCTTGATCGCTGGCTCGGCAACTCGACTGCTTGACTTTGTGTCTCGACTCTCCTGTAGTTCTCCGACCTTTGACCACCTGGCACCTCGCCGGTTGGATTATATCTGAGTATCCTTCGTTAGCAATTATAATCTGAATAATTATTAGTACATTACCTTCGGCAGACGGCGATCTCAGTATCCCTAGCGCACGCCGTAACACAGTGCTCCACAATCGCTTGGTTAGACGCATGCAAGCCCAGGGATGGCCAGATTCGATCTTCCGATGGACGACTTCATTCCTCACACATCAGAAGGTACAAGTGCGTTTCTCCGGTGGAGTCACCACACAGAAAGAGCTGGTCTGCGGAGTCCCCCAAGGATCACCAATTTCGCCATTACTATTCCTTCTGTACATGGCGGAGCCGATGCAAAGTGGCAACTCAGGATCGAGGTTTAGCTATGCCGACGATGTTGGAATTCTGGGGTTTGGACGCACAGTAGCTGAATCTGCCGGCGCTGCACAAAGAGAGGTAGACCATCTTCTCGAGTGGGCAGGGAAAAATGCTGTTGCCTTCGAAACGCAAAAGTCTGAAGTCATCCAATTCCCAGGACGACGCCGAGAAGAAGCAGTTGGGGTTCACGTAAATGGAAATCTCATCGAGCCCGCTGATCACATTCGCTGGCTTGGCGTACATTTGGATCCGCGACTCAATTTCAAACACCACGTAACCACCTGGTGCGGCAAAGCGATGAAAGCTGCACAGCAAATGCGCCGCTTCAACTCTACCTCTCGGGGAGCAGCCCCCGGGCCGTTAGTCGGCGCAGTAGACATGTGCATTGTCTCTCTAGCAACTTTTGGATCTGATGTCTGGTGGCCAGGGTCCAAACGCCCAACCACACGAGGAATGGTCACGTCACCTACCTCAAACCTCTGCAGCATGATTGACAAAGCTAACCTGATGGGATTGCGGGCTGCACTGCCAGTGATGAGGACAACGCCAAACGTAGTCGTTCACAGAGAAGGAGGAATCCCGCCGGCAAAGGTCATACTTGAGGGAAACCGACTCCGACTTTCGGCAAGGCTTAAGACCCTTGATGATAGACACCCGTTGAGGATCCGCGCTTCCGTGTGCCCGAATGTCGGCACTCGAAAGTACAAAAAGACCGCCAAACTCTCTGCCAGACCAGAGATTCAAATGTCACGGTTACAGCGTGCTTATCGAGAGCTCCCGGAAGCAGAGGCTCCCGAGGCCCTGGCGCCGGTAGTCTACCCTAAAAAGTCAGGCTCAAGGCTGACGGAAGGCAATGACTGCGTTGGATGGATCAAGAACGTGACAGGAACGGACATCTGCGCATACTCAGATGGTTCATCGGAAGGACACGGACGCTCTGCCTGGGGTTTCGTTCTGAAAAAGGATGGGAAAGACATCGGCCAAGGAAGTGGCATCAAGCACGGGGGAGAGGTGCTGGATGCAGAGATAATAGGAGCAAGGAAGGCTCTGGAAGCCGCACTGGAGTTCTTGGATAACGGAAAGTCTAGGAAAGTAGGAGGGTCGCAGCAAATCCACGTGTTTCTAGACAGCCAGCAGGCTGTAAGCGCACTAACGACGGGCTCGTCCCCAACTAGCCTAGAAGATGTACGCAGCTTTCGTGCATTAAGTAACGTGGCAAAAGTGTTGGTAAAATGGGTGCCAGGGCACGCAGGGATACAAGGAAATGAAGAGGCAGACACCATTGCCCGTGCCACCCTTCGAGAGCTATCTAGCCAGGATACTCCACCAGGATCATGTACTCTGGCATATCTTCGTGGTCTCATGAATCACCGGCGGCAAAAATTGCTGGAAGACTGGTGGATAGAGGCTTGTCCGCCTAAATACCGCCAACTTAACCTACAGGCTCGGCGACGCAAACCACCCGAACTGTCTCTCTCTAGGCACCTGCTCCAAGAATTAATTGCAGCCCGAACGGGTCACGGCAATTTTGCGGCATACCATCGCCGTTTTAACAACCTATGCGCTCCTATGGAGTGCTCTTGCGGGAAGGAAACTACTCCAACCCACTTCATCCACTGTAGCCGCCACGCACAACACACGCGTAGGCTCAGAAAGTCAATGTCCGACGTTGAATTTATCAAAAAGCTTCTCGGGCCCAAATGCCACAAAGCTTCAAAACATTTGCGCAGGAAACCGGCTGTTTTGATAGATGACCTGCTCACTCATCCATTGCTCTCAGCGGGGATCAGATTAACTAGTCATTGCCACAACGCATGACACAAAAGGGAACGAGGCGAGAAGTGTCGTTTCTCTGAGGAAAGATTGTAGCTATTTGGATTTAGGGAAAAGGATTGATTTTTGATCTAGGAGTTGGAGTAGGTGGTGTCCGCGTCGTAATTTACTTCCTACTATTTCTGTAGCAAGTCCAGCGGTTGGAATGAGTTGGGCCTGTAAGCAGTGATCCCCACCGGCTCCACCAGTCTTGTACCTATAGTGGACCTAGAGCTTTAGCTTAGGACTTTAATATAATTAAAAAAAAAAAAAAAAACCCTTCATCAATAACTTCCATTAATCATCACCTGACTTATCTCTGTACTCCATATTTTCAACAGGGGTGTGGGTATAAGAATGAAATGTTGTCACGTGTGTCTCGCGGCTCCAAACTACAACGGATCTTGTGTAGAGCTTGAGACTAATACGTGAATTCTTCTCCCTCCCCAAATGTAGGATATCTATGCGCCTATATACATCAATACTCTGTTACCCCTCAGCTCCAGTGCGATCTGATCGTGTGAGATCATAATGGCTCTGGGATTTTGTCTATGCGCCGTACATCTAAAATCTGATCAACAAGTGATAATGTAGATCTTTTCAGGATCCACATGGCGTTGGCGAGGCTAGCTGCTCGGGTTTTTTCAGCCGCCGCTTTTGCCCTCCTGACGTCCTCGAAATCACGGTTGCCAGCGTTTCGGATTGTGACGAGTTGCTCCTTAGTCAGCGCTCCAGCACGAGTAGGTTAGGCGAGAGAGTTCCGGCTATCTCCCAGCGATAAGGACCTCCGCAGGACGAATTGAAAAGTTGAGGGAGTTTTACCACATAGGTTTCCTCTTGATTCAAAACTGGAGCCCGCGGACATCAACATGGGCCTACAAGGCGCCACAACAGGCTAGATGAAATCAAAATCAAATTATACTTGTCATTTGTTTCTATTTTGATCTGATTTCATTTAGCCCGTTCAGGTACCCTATGGGCCCATGCAGGAATATCTAGCTATAATATTTACACAGGAGGAAACCAAATTTGGTAAAAACCCCCTACAACTGTCTGTCTCGTGTCTATTTGTTTTCTGAAGTCTCCTGCAGGGAAGTGCATTTACACTGTTTACACTGTTTACAAAGTGTGAAATCCGTTCTATCCTTGTCCACATCGTCTCGTCATTTCGTCCGATGCTATTTCTACTTCTCCTGCAAGGCGGAATTGTTCAAACCAGCCTTTTGCCAGGATCTATTTTGTAATTCTTTCTATGTCATCAGGGTTATTCATCATTGCCGCAAATGACCTGTCTTTTGCCTTTTGTAGCACCTCTCCTCTTCCCATTGCCCACTGGGGACACGCCAAGACCATTTGTTGGACATTTTGAGACGGATATCACACTGACATTTTGGATAAGTCACTCCGGGGACTTTCCTTCGCAACAGATAAGAATTGAGACCAATGTGCTCACTTCTTATCTGAATTGCAATACTGCTTTAGGCCCTACGAAGTTCCGGTGGATATCTGATGGTGTGTTTCTGTATGTAATACTTTTTCTGCCCGTTGTCTCATCTGTAATAATATTTGCGGCTTTCCAAATTTGTTTCTAATTGTTACGCTCATTATTTAAGACTACTCAAGGACATGTATTGGCTTGTCATAATTAGCCTTCGAGTTCCATTGGATGGGTATTCGCACTAAATTGCGGACTTGAAGCCTAACGAAGCTAAGAGAAGCGTGTGCACATCTGATGGTTAACGTTTTACGCTAACTTGGAACGGAGTTCTGGAACACTACCATTTGCAAGCTCGTCAAAACAGTTAGAGATTGGCCAGAGATATTTATAAGATATTGAATAACGTTAAAGGGCGGTAAGTAACATGCATGAATGTCGATCACAGGCATACACTATCATGCAGAGAGAGGGTAACGGTCTTGTTGAAGGAATAATTTTAGTTAAAATACAATTATGTGTAAGACTCATTGTGACGCGTCATTAACAAAAATATCCCAAACTTCAGGCGATAAAGGGAATACTGTGCGCGTATCAACTGGATGTTGGTTTTGCATGAGTGGAGATAAATTGAGTTGGGGTCTCGATACCAACCATCTGACACGAACGCTATCCGACCTGGCTGATCCATTAAGGGAATAATTATGGTAAGATTGATGAACCTTGACATTAGGAAAAGCTTAAATTAGTAACATGTCTTAGTCCCTCTTACCGTGTGATGAAAAGAACGCACTACAATGAAAGTCTATCACGATATATAAACCCACGCAGTTTTCATGTGTCATATGAGAGAAAGTATTCCATCATCATCATCATCATTATCATTATCATTATCATTCTCGATTTCATACCTGAACTTGACTCTTCAATTACGGGATATCATGTCATTCACTACCCAAATGGAAAGCTACCTTGAAGAAAATCCATTGGAACGAATTTTAAATTTCCGTACTTTATATTATGCACGTTCACAACACCTTGCGACACGGTCTTCGCCAAACCCAAGGATGCGAAATACCTCATCCTGTGAGAAACTTGATACAGGCTTTTCGACCTATATCAGCGATGCAGAACTGTTTCCGAATACCAGTGATAATATAAATTCTAGACTCAGAATCATCCGGCACCGGTTAAAATATACCTCATTCGACTTGGCCCCATTTGAACCCTTGGCGTCACTAATCCTGTCAAATGCAACAGACATCGAGGTGTGGAAATCCCTTTTGCAGCTTGTTGATACGCTTGAGTCAATTTTCGCATCCCAAGATGAAAAGGTGAAAAATCCAGCGGCCAAATCAATTTTCAGGCGTGCTGGAACTACTCAGGATTGTACAGAACAGAAAATGGAAAATTAAAATTATTGCTCCGTAGGGAGCTGCATGGTTCGGTATATTTGAATGTGCAAGGGTTTTGGAAAAAGTACTTCACAAATAAATCGTGGGTGAAAAATTGTATCGACCTAGCAAAGGAATTCGTGAAGCGATCTGCGGAGGACGATTTGAAGTTCCCTGAAAAGCCGGCGGAAAAATTAGTTTGGGACTGGATGGAGGCAGTGGAAAAGAAAATATTCCTGTCGCCCAGCGAGCCTTATACCAGCTCTACAGCGGCGTCAAGCTCCACGTCCGGAGAAAAGGAAGGCCATTTTAACAAAACCCAGTTCCGGACTACCAAAGCCAGTGAATTTGATGGTGGTCAGACAGCTAGACAGGTCGACTACTTTATCAAACGGCGAGGACTACCGGCTTCCAATCTTCACCATTGGCGCGATGTACTCGTGGTGGGAGAGTTTACAGAATCCACCGAGACTGTGTTCATGGACAAGTTTCTTCAACTGTCGGTGTTGATGCGCGAGCTCTTTTTCGCTCAGCCCCTTCGACAGTTTGCCCACGGATTCCACCTTTTCAAGAAGTCACTTCTGCTCTGGGTTTACGATAGATCAGGGCCTTACTGCGGCTCGTTCATCGATATTGGCAAATCGCCACAGACGCTTGTTTACGTTATGGCGGCATACATGTCAATGAGCGACGCTGAACTTGGTCTCGACCCACACATTAAGTACGAGGCCCATCAGATTACTGTCACCCTTGAAGTTCCCGGACCGGAGAAAGAGCGTGAGTTCAAACTTTCGCCCGAGCCAGATGCACTACAGACTTCACTTGTCTCCAGAGGAACTAGCTGCTACCATTCTTTAGAAGGGGACTGTGCAGTCAAGTTCTCGTGGAGAATGTGCGGGGATAATTCGGAAGCCGAGCTGCTGAAACTCGCGAAAGACATCGATGCATGGCAGACCTCAGGGGATCTCGTGATTTCGTAAAGATTAGTGATCTTCGAAAGGATCTGATTTTCACTAACAAAATGGTGAAAAATACACTTCCGGACGACAAAGCCATGGCCACCCCGCTGTCATTCACCGATGGTATCATGCTCCGCGAAACCAAGAGCACAAGTTTAGCGGGGGCAAGGAAACGAAAAAGTGCGACCAGTGATTCTGGAACTGAAACCGGTCGGTCTAGTAAAAGATCAAAGACTTCATATGGACGTAAGTGAATCAGTAAATATGATGTCGAATGACTTACTAATAATTATCAAGCATCTTTCACTAGAAACGCCATCACTGAAGGAATACCAACTGTTTCGTTAAACGCGATCATTGAAGAAGAAGAAATTTCCGTCCCAGCAAATTGGATGCTCAAACAGACAGAAAGTTCCCTGACGGGAAACGCAGAGTCTACTGGAGAGAAACGGAAGAGCACAGAGAATGATGAAGTCAACGGACGGATCAAGAGACTGCAGCTTTCGAGTAAAGCAGTGGAAGCATCTTCTTTTCAAGCTTCCGCAATAAGCACGGCCCCTGGTCAGGAGGAAAATGCCAGCGATATACCTTTTATATCTGGAGAAGGTGATTACGAGGTTGAAACTGATAATGCCGACGCCTACACTGAAGTAGAGGTCAAGTTTGCAGATATTAGAGATCGTCATTCCTCGGCTGTTGCAACATCACCATACGGGCGATCGCTGCACAAGGTGGAATCATCACTTGAACTGGTCACCGTACTGCGTGATGCCATCAAGGCCCACTGGTCATTAATGACGAAAGCGAAAATATTACACCGTGATATTTCTGCTAATAACATCATCATGACAGGGACCGAAGCTCACAAGAATTGGAAAGGATATGTCATCGATCTCGACCTAGCCGTCTTGCTTACGGATGGCAAAGCTCAAGAGAAAAGACAGGCCATGACCGGGACGATGGAGTTCATGGCACTCGAGATTCTGAGTGGTAGTTGTGAGACTACGGGCGCCGTGGTGGAGCATTCATACCGCCATGACCTAGAGTCCTTCTTCTATGTCTTCCTCTGGCAATGCTTAAGCTGTGGATTGGAAGACGGGAACGAGCCGAACACAGAATACCTGAAAAAATGGTATACGGGAACAGCCAAAGAGATATTTGACTTCAAGAAAACCGCAATAGAATATTCTCATTTCACTCAACAATTATTACCCAGATTCTCATTAAAATTTCAAAATCTTTGGAACCTTGCAATGGCATTCAGAAAGATTTTATTTCTACCGCACGGGGTATTCTATATCGGATCTCAGACGGATAATAATGACCTATACAACGCGACCATGAAGGCATTTGAGAAGGCCATACATTTGTTGACGAGGTATGTTATATTTTCTGTTATATCTATCCTCGATCGAACCATATCCTACCACATCTGGTAAAGCATCACGATCTTTATATTTATCTATTTTAAAGTTTTGTATGACATTGATTCTGTGAGACAGTAAGCAGTAGTTTGTAAGGTCGAAGATGGGCTCGAGTGGCGCTTATCATTTGACACAATTCTCTAGTATAGTAAACTCTGGATAATTTAAGTGGTTTCGGTATAGGCCACTTTGCTCATCACTTAATGTTGCTTGACTGACTAATTAATTACAGGCTGTCACTTAAAGATAATTTGATTCATGAGTTATTGCAATGCTATTGGTGCAACGATAATATCCTATATTTCAGCCCATGGTAAGGATATCTACTAGATGAAACTCTGCAGTTACGGCATAGCACCAAGCATTATCATTTGTTGGGCCAAGACTCCATAAATAGAGCAGATTGGATAAAATAAGAATGGAATAGAATATGCACTGAATGTTCCTGGATAAAATGTAATGTAACGTATGTTGGATTATTCAACATAATAAAGTACTTTCTACTAAGTATCGTAACAAGACAATAAAATAATGAACCCCTTCATTTCAAATTGTGAAGATATGTAATATTCAGCGTTTCCTCGTTGCTGTAACTAGGATCTTTACGATTTTGAACCACGTTAAAATGTTGAAGTTTTTAAAATCTAGAATAATTGGGGCTATCGAGTAGGCCACGTTGTTGGTACACAAGTGACTACAAATTCTGTACTTAGTTTAACTTCAGTAGTTACTTGAATCGATGCGCTCTACATCCTCGATGATAGAGTGGTCATTATTGCATTAATAGAAATAATAATTGCTGAGAGACGAAAATATGTCACTTGTCATTAGTTTCCCGTGGACGCTTTTTTATTTTGCATCAGATTTTATGCGAGTGCATCTACCTAACTATGACACAATATCAAAGAAAAGATGCATAATAGATGAATCGATAACAACTAGAGCACTCGAGCCTTGGATTTCATTTGCAAGTACTACTGCGAAGTTATGGTGGCTTTTTCTTCACCCCAAGTCAACCCTCATCCGTGAATACCCACGAAGGGAAACGTCTCAAAAACCCTGAGTTATCCAGACATGCCTTCATCATCCATTTACTTCCTCCGCTCACAATGTGATCTAAAATGTCTCCTTCCCGAGTGGAGTAGGTGCCTAGGCTACTCAAACTATACCATAGGACACCACCAGGAGGCGAATCACCACACCTTCCATCGTTTGCGTGTTTGAAGTGTCCGCTGCACTAACAGGTGCACTAATGCCAACTGTGACGGTTACATCACAATAAATCTTTTTAACGTGAGCTGGGGTTTCGTTCTTCCTTGAAGAAACCTGTGGGATAAAAGACAAGACGGACAGGATGTCATCAATGATGCGTGGAATGGAGAAAAATCAAGCAGCACAAAGCGGTATTACTGCAGTTCGAGAAAGACTAGTTGTATCAAAAAAAATATGTTACACATCGAAGGGCAAACAATAATCTCACGAAAACACAGTGGAGTTCTCTTCCGCCTATGGAAAGGCGGATTCGACTCGTCAATTACATCGTCTCTTCTAACCCTTCGTTACTAATCGACTGGCCAGGAGGGCTATTTTTTAAACACAAATTGTTCGTCGACCCCGCGTCCGTGACGAGGATTGGACGTCAGGCTAGTTTCATTCACGGTAGTCACTGTGAGGGCCTTGTCATCCCGACCTTAGGGGATCCTGATACCATGGTTCTTTTCGGGCATTGTATTGTAATGCTATATGCGCACGGACTAGTTTTAGATAATGTATATTTGGAAATCTTTAGATACCCTTATTCATTTATTTGGGTTCCTTTTTGTTTGTATTTATTGTCCTATAAAGTCTATGGCTATATAAGACAGGTAGGTCTTTCTGCCTACCGGCCGGAAGTATCTATCCCTCTGGTAGTGTACTCCCTCCTATGCCTCCTTCACGACTTCTTCCCAGCAGTAATTGTCATGAATGCGCTTTCACGTTGGTAGTAAATTGTCATCCACGTAGTGTAGTGTGGAGGGCCAAGTAAATGGAACTAGATAAGTCATAGATTACACATCCCCAATCGCTACATTAACCTGTAGACCACTCCTAAAGGACACTAGTTAAGAGGCTATCTGGAAGTTTGTGGGATTGGTTAATCATTATGTAAATAATCTATAACATAGCATGACACAATAAGATACCATTCGCACCCAAAAATACATTATTGCCATAACCACCCAAGTACAGTCTAAGCCTCCTGAGTAGTCACAACCATTCAATTAAAGATACCAAGAGTTTACGACCATATATACCACCACCTTCAATAGTAATACCGCCACAGCTCTTCATTCGAGTACACACTAAGAGTAGCCGGCATCCCGTCATTGTCTCCGATCTCCAGCCAAAGAAATGATGGCCATTTTCAAATATGTGTCTGCAGCGAAAAGTCGCGAAAAGTCTCAAAAACCACTGGGTGCGGGGCTCTCCTATGACGGAGAGGCCGGCCAGAATGACGCACCAGAGCTGTGTATACCTAAGATAGTCTCTCAACCTTTCTCTTTCCTGATTATTGCCGCAGGATAAACCGAAGATCGTGAAAGGATGCTAGAAAAGTGTTATTAGTGAGTGACTGTCGTGAAGGAGCCCAGCCTAGCATGCAAATGCTGTTACGGACGTGGGGTCGTCGGGTAACTCATGTATTTCAGATGCCCTCCTGGCGAGTTGATTCGGAATTAAAATTAGTAGGGACGACATTACAGACGAGTCGAAATCTGCTTTTCTTGAGGGCGGAAGGATCTTTTACATTGCTTTCGCGGGCTTTTAGTTTGCCCGCAGGTGGGAAGCACATGTTATGTACTGAGGACTTCTCTGACTACCGTTGTAGCGTTTGGTATTGCATGATCTTTCCTCATTCCCAATATTATTATCGTCGTCTTGTGTGTTAACAGAAGCGTTTCTTTGACAGAGGGAGAGATAACGCAATGGAAGTTGAAAAGGGGTTAATCAATCACAGCTCTGCACACTCTACAGTGAGAGCTGGAGGTACGTAGGGGTCACTACTGACAGATTTTAAGAATAGTCCCCTCTTGGCGCACTGTGTTGCCCTGTAAATGTTTGACTAAAAAGCATTATATGTTTGTTTGTATTATTTTATGACTTATTAGAGTGGACCTTAGCCCTTGGCTATATACACCCAACCGGGTAAGGGAAGTCGCACTATATGTTTGTATTAAGGAAATAATGACCCTCTGTCATTGAGGTTGTAGAGCGCAATCATTCAAGTAACTACCGAGGTGAAACTAAGTACAGAATTTTTAGTACGTGTCTATGAACAACGTAGCCTTTTCGATAGCCCCAATTATCCTAAAATCTAAAAGTTTGTTTATTATTTTACGTCGTGCCAGCGCGCAACACCTTTCCCAACCATGTCGACCTGGGGCACCGTATCAAAACTGGCATGCCCTCTTTTCCCGGGACTGCGCCCCTCGTGCGGGCTTCCGCATCTTCGACGAGTCTGGTATGGCTACCACTCACAAGCCTCGTCGCCAAATTGAACAGTGTAAACGCCTGTTTGGGCTTCCACAACACCCGTGGTTGCTCCGCGCTCCAGCTACTGGAACTGCGGCTCCAACATGCACTCAGAAGCCGAGTGCAAGGCCCTCACAAAGTGTCGTAACTGTGGGGGACCCCACCGATCGGATTATCGGGACTGCCAAGTCAGACCCAGAAAGTCCGGACCGCTGACCAAAGAGCAGCTCGCGCGGATTCGCCACCTCGAGCAAGGGAAGTTCACAGTGGTAGCTAGAGCGAGAGCCGCAGCCAAAAAGGTCGAAGAGCGATCGTCGCCGCGGCGAAGGATGTCGCAATGGCCGAGGCAACAGGTTTCGGAATGCTGGGATCTGAAGAAGAAGTTTGAGGACACAACGACCTCGACGATGTCCCCTTTCGGGGCATCTACTAACTATTAGCAGGATACCGGCTGCAGAAAAGGTGCCTGCTAACCCGTCTTTTGCTCTCAGCAGAGAAGGGGCAAACTTGTCATCTGGAAGGTGTGACGGACCAGGGAACGTGTGAGGAACGCATTGCTTGGGTCAAATATGAAGGAATCTTCTGGTTTTTCGGAGTTATTTTGATTTTTGTTGGATCATAGGTGTCAATGCCCTCTGGTGTGAGTCCGTACTGGGTGGAGCTAGCCCATATGGGACTAGCTCCCACACACCACGATATGTGTTCTCCCCGCAGAGAACACCAAGTAGAAGTAGAACCACAAGAATGAATGCAATACGTTTCCTGTTATCTCTTTAAGCACTAGTGCACCAGACCCTCCCAACACTGATCAGTGGTTGATTTGGTCAACCACAGACAGCAAGGAAGAAGAGACAGACCCCATCTTCGAAGACCTCCCTGGCGCTTGAAGCCATACTCTCGAGAGAAGATTCTGTGCAAAGCAATAAGCCGTCGAGCTTTCTTTTTCGCAAACCTCCGGCGCGTCCTCCAACGCAAACAACAGTACGAACTTTTGCAAAGACCTCCCTGGCGCCTGACGCTATACTCTCTGGCAGAAGACCATCTCGCACTACAATACCACCGAAAATCACGTTAGAAGCTGTGCCAATTGAGCAGCTGATTCCACGCAAAAAACCAAACAAACGTGCTGACCTCGCTTCCGCCCGATATGCCATCTTCAAGCAACAGGGCTAGCGACACAGGCGATTCAAGCACAAGCCCCGAAAATGGAGTACACGCGCGAAGAACTCATGGAAGGGATCCGCGTCAACAAGAGTGAATGGAATGTCATCGAGCCCGACCTGTGGCACTCCCCAATCTCCCCGACCTCAAATGCGACACATCTCACGACTTTCGTCGCCAGAGCTATTCAGAACTACGACTTTGAACAACTGTACGATGATGACGTGTTCTACGCCTTCCGTGAGGAATTTGAGACTTGGAACAAAGACATGTTCGACACGGTGTACATGCCCTTCCGGCGCGAGCTGAAGATCTTCCTCCGATTTCACGGAGTCTACACAGGCAGAAACAATGGCAGGATAGGGCAACAGCTTGCCCATATGATACAACTAGAGGAAGCCCCGAGTGGAATGAAGACGAGCTCCGCACTGCGAAGTTTGACACTCAGTCCCGTGCTTTCGAAAAACAACAAGCACTGCTACGCTCAAGCCCGAAGATGTCGGAGAAGAAAAGAGAGCCAAACGAACAGGACCCCCAGTCCGACAAGCCCATACTCCCAGTTAAGCAACAACCTCCTCCCTCTCCTCATGTACAACCAGAAAACAAGCAAGACAATGTCCACACCGATGAATTGGCGATTGGATCGTCAGAACCACCGCTCCCACCGGAGAAGGTACGACGCTGCCGAGCCAGACAACGCCGTTCCCGCCGCCGCCGCCGCAACAATCATGGTCACGAGCACCATACGCTCCCTACCCGGTGCAGATGCAGTACATGCCTCAACCGAATCTCCCTTCGTACGATCCGTACAGTACACTTCCTCCACGCCCAGTTCCCAACGCGCGCCTCGATCCTAACATTTCTTCACAATTTGTCAAGACATTCGATCGGAAGAAGAAGTACACCGGCGAGCCATATGATTTACTAGAAGATAAACTCCGCATGTTCTTTAACATCTGCTACCATGCCGAGATTCGCCCAGAGCAGTTCCACGCCGTTTTTCCTCGCATCCTCACTGGACGAGCGGAAGCCTACTACCTTCACTACATCAATCGGGACGACACCTTCGCCGCGGCGTATGAAAAAATAAAAACACACTTTGACACCGAGGTCAATCACCACTACTACTACACCGATTGGACCAGTACTACATTCAATAAAATGCGTCAAGAGTCGACCGAAAAGAACATGCACAAAGTCCTACAGACCCTGCTGGACAAGCTCCAACTGTGCCAACGCGCACTTGGTCCAGACTACGCCGGTGAAGCCAACCTCCGCACTGCTGTGATCAAAGCATGCCGAGGAGTACCCGAACTTGAACACGCGTTATTCAAGCCAGCCAAACTGTGTGAGGAACTGTTCTCAGACATGCGTTCATCAATTGAGACGCATATGAGCCGTGTCTCCACTCAACAGATGATAATGGATGATGCCGAAGACGGCCAGTATTACCTCGACCGCCGCTACAATAACAGCAGAAGGGGCCGAGGCAACTTTCGAGGAGGAAGCCGTCGTGACGACCCGCGAACAAAGTCGAGGAGGCCGCCGTGACGTTCGACCCCGTGACTGGAAGAAGAAGTGCTTCGTATGCCACAAAGAAGGATGCTGGTCAACTAAGCACACTGACGAAGAACGCCGCAAGTCCCGCAACGCGTACGTCGCCCACTGCAATTTCACTGGTACCACTATAGACGACTTCGCAACCTATCTGACCGACTACGAAGGTCATGAGATGAATCAGCAGTTGCCCCAGGACGAAAAGTCTGATGATGATGAAGAGTACGATGAATCTGATACTTTCTTAGTCGAGACTTGTCAATACCTCACTAACCAGGCTTTCTTGCACCAGCTCACCGGCGAAGATGTCTTTCGCACGAACAACTCAGACGTCCCCGCCACTCAATTCATGATTCAAGACCGGTACTCGAAGATGAGATTCCAAGGTATCCTTCCTGATACAGGCGCTGCACGAGTCTCCACTGCTGGCAAAGAGCAGTATCTCGCGCTTCAGCGTGAGGATCCATCAGTCCAAATGGATGAATCAACTGCTGGTCAGGCATCAATCCGGTTCGGAAAAGGCTCAACGACGACCTCAATTGGTACTGTCACAATTGAGACACCAATTGGAACAACTAAGTTCCACGTGCTCGACACGCCTACACCCTTCCTGTTGTGCCTTGCCGATATGGACCGCCTTGGAGTTTATTTCAACAACACTACGGACGAACTCATTCGAGGCAAGAAGACCATCCCGGTGATCCGCAAATGGGGCCACCCGTGGTTCTTCTTAAGCAAAACGGAGAACGCAGGTGTCTTTCTTTCCGAAATCGAACTACGGCGCCTGCACCGCCGCTTCGGGCACCCAGCGACCAACCGCCTATACCAACTTTTGGAAAAGGCTGGTCACGACGATGTCGATAAAGGGACTTTAGAGATGATTGCCAAGTCCTGTCATCACTGTCAAATGCACAGCACGGCACCGAGACGATTCAAATTCACCCTTAAGGACGACCATGAATTCAATTACGAGATCCTGGTAGACGTGATGTACCTCAACAACCGCCCCGTTCTCCATGTTGTCGACTCAGCTACAGCCTTCCAAGGCGCCCGATTCTTACCATCGATGTCTGCCAAAGATACCTGGGAAGTACTACGCTCGCTCTGGATCGACACCTACCAAGGCCCGCCCGATATCATCACCCACGATGCCGGCACAAACTTTGCCTCTACGGAATTCCACAACGAGGCCAAGGTCTTAGGCATCTCATGCAAACAGGTGCCAGTCGAGGCCCACTGGTCAATCGGCAAGCTCGAGAGATATCACTCACCACTACGCCGCGCGTTTGAGATTCTGTTTACTGAACTCGGAAGCACAACAGTCGAAGCAATCCTACAAATGGCCGTGAAAGCAGTAAACGACACGGCTGGACCTGACGGGTTAGTTCCTACCCTTCTCGTGTTCGGGGCATACCCCCGCATGACATTGGACTCTCCGCCCTCGCCATCGACTCTAAAGCGTTCTGACGCAATCCAAAAGGCGATGAAGGTCCTTCGCAAGGTCGCAGCTGAGCGACAGGTGAACGATGCACTCAACACGCGCAACGGCCCGTCTACCGCCGACGTCCTCGCGCTCCCGCTGCAGAGCGAGGTTCGGGTCTGGCGTGAGAAGGATGGCTGGCAGGGACCCTACAAGATTGCTGCTACCGATGGCCACAACGTGACGCTGGATATGGTAAATGGACCTGCAACCTTCAGATCTACTCTACTCCAACCGTACTACCGAGGCGCCGCTACCGACCCTATTCCGAGCTCCTCGAACCATGACCAAGATGGTGAGACCGAGCAGCCCCAAGGACAGCATGATCCACAGCCTGAACCACCCCGACCACGCAAACGAGGTCGCCCTCCCGGCTCCAAGAACAAACCGAAGAGGACCAATGATGCCTTCCTAAGCACAAAAGAGAAAAACGACCGCGATCTCGCTGTCAAGCTGCGGAACGATGGTGTCATCACAACTCCCGGTGCTCCATTCGAAGAGTCGGACGCAAAGGAGATAGATGACCTTATTGGCCGCGGTGTGTTCAGCTTTGAGCTGTATGACCCAGTTCAACACGGCAAGCACCGCATATTTAAGTCACGAATGGTGCGCGAAATCAAAGGCAAGACCGAAAAGCCCTATGAGAAATCCAGATTGGTCATCCAAGGCTACAAGGACAAGGCAAAGGAGACAATTCTGACACAATCGCCAACGATCCAGCGCGCAAGCCAACGCCTCCTTCTGGCCCTCGCACCGTCGCTGATGAAAAAGGGCATGACACTGACTCTCCGCGATATCACGCAAGCATACCCTCAGGCCCAGACCGACCTGTTCCGCGTTGTATTGGCCGACCTGCCTGCTGAGTTGAAACAGAAGTACCCTGAGAACACGATCATCCGCGTCATTAAGCCACTTTACGGCATCGCTGAAGCTGGCGTCCATTGGTTTGCGACGTATCAAGGCCACCACACGTCCGAACTGGACATGTCAACGTCAACATTTGACCCATGTCTGATGATCACCAACCACGGCCCAACGACATTTGGAATGATCGGAATGCAAACTGACGACACTCTGATCTTGGCCACACCCGCCTTCTCGACAACTGAAGAAGAAAAGATCCAGAAGGCGCAGTTTCGATCCAAGCCCAAGACGCTCCTGTCTCCAGAAACACCACTGGACTTCAACGGAGCGAAACTGACGCTGGAAGATGAGATCGTAGTACTCAAGCAGAAAGGCCAAGGGACCAAGATTGATCTTATAGACACAAGGGCAACTGACCGTGCCCAGAGGTACGTGGAACAGCGCGCTCGCGGCGCGTACATCGCGTCAATCTGCCAACCAGACGCGTCATTTGATTTGTCCGTGGCTGCACAGGCTCAAAACCCGGATGAAGCAGAATGTGAAAAGCTCAACAACCGCCTCAAGTGGCAGATGGGTAACATCCAACGTGGACTGAGGTACGTGCCTATCGACCTCACCACCGCCAAGCTCATGGTATTTACCGATGGGTCGTTCGCCAACAACAAGGACCTGAGCTCCCAGATTGGCTTCATTCTTACGCTTGTCACCGAGACGGCCCGCACGGATAACCAGTTCGACATCCGTGGCAACCTCATCCACTGGAGCTCGACCAAGTGCAAGCGCGTCACTCGAAGCGTCCTAGCCTCCGAGATCTATGGCATGGTGAACGGCTTTGACGTCGGACTGTCCATCGCGACGACGGTTCGCATGATCACAGACCGACTGGGACTACCAGCTATCCCCTGGTTGTCTGCACGGATTCGTTCTCCCTGTACGAATGCCTTGTGAAGCTGGGAACTACGAAGGAGAAGCGCCTGATGATTGATATCATGGCGTTGAGGCAGTCATATGAGAGACGAGAGATTGCAGAGATCAGGTGGATCAACGGCAAGGACAATCCCTCTGATGCGATGACAAAGGCATCCCCCAACCGCGCACTTGAGCGCTTCGTCAATGACAACGAGTTGACGATCAGGATGGAAGGATTCGTCCAGAGGACGATGGAGTGATTGTCGATGGACTTGACGTTGAAAGGTTTTGACGGCAGTATTTAAAAGACTGCCAGTGTTGGATCATAGGTGTCAATGCCCTCTGGTGTGAGTCCGTACTGGGTGGAGCTAGCCCATATGGGACTAGCTCCCACACACCACGATATGTGTTCTCCCCGCAGAGAACACCAAGTAGAAGTAGAACCACAAGAATGAATGCA
>OENG01000113.1:0-47117 GCA_900239735.1 Blumeria hordei DH14
GTGGCCAGTGCCTATTAAACTCAAAACTGGTCATGGCTACAATAACAACTATTTCTACAGCAAAGGCAGAGAACTAATGACAGGTGTAGATGTGGGAAGCGACACCCACATGGGCTGGACACCAACAAACTTTCGAAATTCGCCTTTTCGACCACAACTTCCGACCACCATCAGCTACAGCTATATAAATTCGATATTCAATTTCGCATCGTCTTTAGCTTTCGACTGATATACTTCTCGACATACGCATCCACCAATTGGAACATTTTTCGACCAAAACCCGATTTATCGACCCCCTGGGCCACCCTTTGTCACCAATTCGCCCACAACTTCTGCCCACAATCAGCTACAGCAATATAAACTTCATATTCGGTTTCGCATTGTCTTTAGCTTTCGATTGATATTATTTTCGACATCTGCATTCCCATATTACATCATTTTTAGATCAAAACGCCATTTTCGACCCTCTGGGCGAAAAATTTTCACCCCAGCCTTGCCAAGGCTCGTCGCGTGACGCGTCAACGCGTTCCTGACACGTGATCAGGTGACTTTGCACAAAGTCACGTGATTTTCCTATATATTTTATTTTCATTTAATTAAAAAAAAAAAAAAAAAAGAAGCAATTATTAGAAAAAGCAATTATAAAATAAGAAATTTTTAAAAAAAATATTAAAAAAAAAAATAATAAAACTGATCTTAATATCATAAATTACTTTTTTTATTTTTTTTTAAAATACTTGAAATTCTGTTGATTAATTGTTATTAACTTGTGATCAACTTAAACTGAGACTCTTTTGGTGCAGGATGAGTCCCAAATCTCCTGTTTCTTCCACTGAGTTGCCATCTTCACCCCCCACTTCAAAGTCTTTTGATTTTAAAAATGTGGCTAGGCTTACAGATTCCATGTGGAGTACAAAAAGGACATTAAAATCAAACTTGATAAAACCAACACAAAACAAAATCCCCACAAAATCACTAAATGGACCATTCAGCAGTGACCCTATCACTGCTAAAGATCTTGGTCCAGAAAAACCAACAATTAAATTAATGTCAATAAAACAAAAGAAGAGAAAGTGCATAGAGCAAAATCTGTCAGATAGTCAACCAACCAAAGTTATGAGGATTGCTGCACCAAAAATCACACTTCAACACACATATGTATCTGCTATACAAGAAGCAAGAGATTTAATTGTCAAAGCCTACCATCTGGCAGATAATAAACAAAAGCAAGACGAAAAATCGCTTTTTCGACCACAACTTTTGCCACCCATCAGCTACAACAATATAGACTCAATATTAGGTTTTGCATCGTCTCCAGCTTTCGATTCATATAGTTTTCGACATACAAATCCACCAATTGGAACATATTTCGACCAAAACCGGGTTTTTCGACCCTCTGGCCCACCAATCCTCACCAATTCATCCACAACTTCTGCCCAACATCAGCTACAACGATATAAACTTGATATTTGGTTTCGCATCATCTGTAGCTTTCGATCAGTATTTATTTCGACATCTGCACCATCATATTACAACATTTTTCGACCAAAACGCCATTTTCGACCCTCTGGACGAAAATTTTTCACCCCTGCCTTGCCAAGGCTCGTCGCGTGACGCGTCAACGCGTTCTGGACGCGTGATCAGGTGATTAAACACAAGGTCACGTTTTTTTTTTTTTTTTTTTTTTTTCCAGTTAACTATACTTATTTATTTATACATATATTTCTTTTATCCACTTTAATAAAAAAAAAAAAAAAAAAAAAACTTATAAAAAGCAAACATATAAAAAGCAATTATAAAAAAGCAATTATAAAAATAAAAAGCAATTATTTTTGAAAAAAAAATATATATATATATATATTTATATTTATATATTTTTTCAATATTAAATCAAAAAATTCAATAAAAAAATAAAATAATAACATTAAAAATACATATAAATTTTGATAATATTAGAATATTTTTCAAAATAAAATTAAAATTAAAGTTCAATGCATGATGCCTTCTTCAAAGTCACCTTTGCCTGAGGCCCCTGCGTCATCACCCCAACCAAAAAATCCTTTAACATTGATAATGTTCAAAGACTTTCTCAATCAAGGTGGAATATCAAGCCATCTAAGCCAGCTAGCACTGCTCAGAAAGGTCAATCAATTTTTTCTACACCAACTTTAGAAGATACATTCAGCAGTGATCCCATAACTGCTGAAGATTTACTGCCAAAGTCAACTAAGCCTAACCAAAACACTGTCCCTAAATCAAAGAAGAGAAAGTCTCCTGAATCACCAACTGTGGTAACACAACCAAAAAAGGTTGTCACAATAGCAGAGATAGCCATACCAAAATTTTACAATTATGATTCAGCTATTCTTGAGGCCAGAGATCTTCTTGTAAAGGCATACAATTTAACAGATATCAAAGAAAAGAAGGATGCTGCACTTGACCTGATTGAAATATTTCGCAACTTCACTGAAGAGGGAAGAATCAGAGAATTTAGCCACCCAAAAACAAGCATCAATCCAAGTGAGCCTCAACCAACAGAAAGTCCATCCAACCCAAATATTTCTAAATCACTCACATATGCCCAAGTACTGGGACAAAATTCACCAGATACCATCTCAGCTCAACCCCACAAATCCAGCATGGGTATGAAGGTCCTCACAAGGCCAAAAACAAATATTGCTGAGGTACTAGGATCATCAACAACAAGCAATAAAATACTAAATCAGACACATATTAGTTCTACTAATTCAGAATCTATTCTTCATCATAATGTGATCACACTAGTCACCAAATCTGGCTGCACACTGCCATCATATGAACCTTTCTCAATCAGAGAAAATTTCAACAAAATCCTGGTAAAAGAGCTATATCCCGGATACATACTTCTGTTAAAGGTAACCTGGTTATCACATGCTGGGACTCTACACCAAATGAGCTCCTTTTGGATCAAGAGAAATGGGAATCAATTTTTGAAAGCTGGCCAATTCAAAAGGCCCAGAAGGTTACCAGTTGGCCAAAGTTGGTGGTACACAATGTACCAACTTGTATTCCTATTGAGGAAATCAACAAGGAAATAGAAATTTTTAATGAAGGTATCAAGACTCAAGGCCAATCCAGATGGCTAAGTCGAACCTACAAACAGAGACCCAAAGCTTCACTCACTTTTTCAGTTGCAAATGATGGGGAAAAATCTAAGCTCCTTGAGAAAGGAGTTCTCATTGGAGGACTCTTATTAAAAGTAGAAAACTTCAAATTATCAACAAATAAGACTCAGTGTCATAAGTGCCTCAACTTTGGCCATCATCAAGTAGGGTGTACAAAAAAGACTGTCTGTGCTATCTGCTCAGGAGAACACATGACCTCTAATCATAGCTGTGCTAAATGCAAAGCATCACAAAGTTGCATTCACCATGCAGTGCAATGTGTAAATTGCAAATCCAATACCCATTTGGCTTTCCAACGTCAAGACTGTGATTATTACAAAGCATTGGCATGCTAAGTTACATCAAATTCAGCCAGCATAACACTGCAAGGGGTCGCGAGATCTTGCAGTCCCTCTTTGATGTTTCCATCAAAGGGGAATCCGACATTCTTTTAGTTCAGGAACCTTATGTATTCCATCACACTCATTTACAAACTTATCAACCAATTTTACATTCAGCTTATCAAGCCATTTCACCTATTTCACACCAATATCTTCGCCCTAGGGTCATGACCTATGTTAATAAAGCAAGCCAGATCCAGGTAATGCCCAGGTATGACTTGGTATCAGACCCAGATTTTCAGATCCTGGAAGTTGATCTTCCAGGGGAACCATTTTTTATCATACACATATACAATGAGAAGCCTCTCACACCTTCCTTTTCTCATCATACAGTGCAACGTTTTCTTAATCTAAAATTAAATCTGGATAAGCCTTTTCTCCTTCTAGGAGACTTCAATCTCCATCACCAACTTTGGAATCCAATGATCCAATCTAGCAATTTGCTAGCTAATAACCTGGTTGAATATTTGGAACAGACACAAGCCCAACTACTTAATTGTCCATTTGTGATTGAGGAGTTTGGAGGGACATTCCATAGATCAAATTCAAAAAACACATCAATCATTGATCTAACCTTTACATCCGGCTTCAGACAAATAAAATGGCATGACTGGGGGTATGGACTGGCAACAGGGTCAGATCATGAGTTAATCACTTTTGAAGCACAATTGTCATTGTCAGATCAGACTAACACTAACCATCAGACCTCAAGTTTTCCAGCAAGATTTAATGTCAAAAAAGCAGACTGGAAGCTTTTCTGCCATGAAATTCAGGAGAGGGGAAAGCATCACCAACCTGAGCTAGACTTTGCTATTGAATCCAAGAATTATGACCAGATAGCCACCCTGTTACAAGAAGTGGTTTCATATGCAGCTCAAGTGTCTATTCCAGTGTTGAAAATATCTCCAAGGTCAAAGCCATGGTGGACAGAAAATTTAACTAATCTAAGGATGGGATACCACAGAATACGCCGGCATTCTAAAATGTTTCCAAATCCTAAATTAGAAAGGGATACCAGAGCTGCCAGGAATCATTACTTTCATCAGATTCAATTCCTCAAAAAGCAGCATTGGACCAAATTTCTGGAAGCAGCTAGAGATAAATCAATTTTCACAGCATTTCAATATTCTAGACCAGAGAGAACTCAATCAACACTCATTCCAACTTTAAAATTTACATCCAAGGAGAGTAATGAGGAGGTTATTGCAGTTAGTTTCAAGGACAAATCTCATGCATTGATGATTAACTTATTCCCATCATCAATTCCAGCTACCTCACCTGATGTGGAAACAATTAAAAGCTCAAGCATTAATCAACAGCCAACAACAACCATACCAACAACTATTCCAACAACTAACAGCTTTACTGGATCAAACATCAGTGGAACTGAAAAGTGGGAATGGCCAGCCTTAACAATGGAAGAGTTAGTCAATGCAGCCCCAAGCAAGGCCTCAGCTCCAGGACTAGACCAGATTGATTGGATTATCACTAAGGCAGCAATCTCAGCCATCCCAAATTTTTTCTTTCAAGCTTATAAAACTCTGTTTGATAGTGGATATCATCCAAGGCAGTGGAGACAAGCAGTTGGTGTCATTATTCCCAAGAGAAACAAAAAGGACTATAGCTCTCCAAAAGCCTACCGGCCTATCTCTCTTCTACCCTGTCTATCCAAGCTATTGGAAAGGATATTTGCCAACCGACTTGCTTTTATAGCAAATACCAGTAATAAACTATTGCATAAGAGTCAGATGGGTGGACGCAAACAAAGGTCTGCCATTGATGCTGCACTTCTCTTACAAAATTTTGTAGAAGAAAATAGAGTGAAACACAGAGTTGTGTCAACAGTTTTCCTGGACATTTTAGGTGCATTTGATAGACTCAAACCAGAGGCTCTGATTCATGTGTTAAGAACACTTCAGCTACCATCAACATTCATATCATGGGTGGAATCTTTCCTCAGTCAGAGGACAATAAAGCTCAAATTCAATGGTCAGCTAAGTAGAGTATTTCCAGTTACTGGCACTCCTCAAGGCAGCCCTATTTCTCCATTACTTTTCCTACTTTCAATTAGATTTTTATTACCTATGGATGACAATGACTCTCGAATTCAACTATCATACATTGATGACATCTCCATCTCTGTATCATCAACATCTGTCACCAAAAATATAAACCTATTAAAACAGTCATTACAGGTATTAATGATCAAGGCAAAGGAATTGTCAGTAACTTTTGAGATGGACAAGACAGAGCTCATCCATTTTTCTCGGCATAGGAAACCCTTACTAACCCCTCTAATACTTGACACCCATTTCACCTTGCAACCTAAAGAGGTGGTAAGATGGCTTGGTATCTGGTTTGACAGGAAACTAACCTATAAGACACATGTTGAGAAGAGGCTACAGCTGGCCAATGGAGCTCTCAGGAGAGTCAAACAGCTGGCTTCATCAACTAAAGGACTTCCATTCCAAGCACTAAGGCAACTCTACCTAAGCTGTGTTACTTCTGTCTTAGACTATGGTGCAGTTTTATGGTACAGCAAACAAGGAGCAGGAGCATTGATTTCCAGATGTCAAAGAATACAAAACCAAGCCCTGCTAATGATGACTGGGCATATCAGAAGAGTCCCATAAAAGCCCTAGAAGTGGAGGCAGGAATTCTACCAACAAAGGTCCGGTATCAAAAACAAACTTATAGCTTTGCACTTCGGCTTTTAAGGCTCCAGCCATCCCATCCAGTCCAAAACAAGCTATTCAGTCCATTGCAGGACGAGTTATCACTATCAAATGAGCTAGATCTTGGCCTTTTCAAATATGTGGACAATAGTCAAACACAACTTACAAGAATTGGTCATTTACTAGACCATTTTCAATCCACAGCAAACTTGAAAAAATGGAAACTGCTTGGATTCCACCTTGGTATCTGAGCAACATCACAATGTCCATATCTTCTCTACCAAAAGAAGAAGCTAAGGAAGAACACATCAATATAATCAACAATCTGTCATTGGATACAACAATAATTTACACTGATGGATCCCTTACAAAGGCGAAGGGTAGCAGTATAGGCTTTGTTGTTTATCTACCATACAGTAGGGAGATAAAATGCTGCTCTTTCAATCTTGGGGAATCAATGGGAATCACAGATGCAGAGTCCTTCTGTATCCTCAAAGCAATCAAGTACATAAAAAAGATAATCCCAGGTGGCAACTATCATATATTCACTGATAGTCAAGCTAGTCTGATTAGAATCCAAAAGAAAGAAAATTATATATCATACAAAATTAGACAAGAGGCATATAATTGCCACTTAAATCTCTCTTGGTGTCCAGGGCATGTTGGTATAGTGGGAAATGATCTTGCTGATAATTTGGCCAAAGGGGCCATGAAAAAGAAGGTTTTTAAGAGAAATTGCTTTACTACTCATTCCTTTCTCAAACAAAGAGTCAAAGAACTGGTAGTTCAAGCCTGGTGCCAGGATTGGTCTTCAGAGCTATTCAAAGAGGAGGAAGGAAGGAAAAGCAAGGGCCTTGGAAAGTTTTACAGGATCCAGGCTCAGATGTCAATACCTATATTCTCTACACACCCAATCAAATTCCAAGGTCACAATAGAATAACTGAGTCATCATATTTCCAGGCAAGGACTGGTATTGGAAATGTGAAAGCATATTTACACCAAATTGGGAAGACTAAGGATGATATCTGTAATTTCTGTACAGGTGGAAGACAGACAATGCAACATCTGATTCTTCATTGTTGCAAATTTACAAAAGAAAGGAAGAAATCATTTCAAGGTATAGAGCCACTCAAACTGACAATTTTGTTCCGGACAAAAAAGGGGAAGGAGGCATTGCTACAATTTTTAAAATCTTCCAGGTGTATTAGTATGCACAAGGGAGAATGATTAGAACAAAAAACATTTGGTAGATAAATTGAACAACAAAGATAGGAGAGATTATTTAAGGGAGTTTGGTTACTTAGTGTAAAAATTAGATAAATTGTCATAGCTCCATAGCTGAATACAATATGATTAAAAAAAAAAAAAAAAAAAAAAAAAAAAAAAAAAGCAAGATGCTGTCTTGGACTTGGTTGAGGTGTTTCGAAACTTCACTGAGTCTGGTAGAGTTAATTTGATGCAAACAGAGAAACATATATCCAAATCAGCTGTTCCATCAACTCCATCATCATCATCACAACCCATAGCACCAACCATACCAACAACAGCCACAAGTACAATCATCAACCATATGCTACCAACCAAATCTTATGCAGACATGTTGAAGAGTAATACACCTACAGGCTCTTCAGAAATTTTACCAAGAGCCAGCAATGCCATGAAGGTGTTGTGCAAAACAACAAGACATCCAGATGCTATGGATGTTCAACATAGCTCAAATCATCAAATAGGTGGCCATATAACCACAGCCACAGCAGCAGCAGAAACAACAACAGCAGCAACAGAAACTACAGGAACAAATCAGTTTAATAGTGAAAATGTTATCACATTGGTCACCAGACCAGGTGGAAAACTTCCAGTCTACCAGCCATTCATTATCAGAGAAAAAATCAACAAGATCCTAGGAAAGAGAGCAATCTCAAGGGTACATACCTCCATCAAGGGTAATGTTGTCCTAACATGCATGGATTCATCTCCATCAGAACTTCTTCTTGACCAAGAAAAGTGGGAAGAAGCATTTGAAGGTTGGCCTGTTCAGAAAGCCCAGAAGATCACTAACTGGCCTAAAGTTGTGGTGCATGGGGTGCCAACCTGCATCCCTATTGAGGCAATAAATGAGGAAATAGAACTATACAACACTGGGATTAAAACTCAGGGCCAACCAAGATGGCTCAGTAGAACATTTCAGCAAAGACCAAAAGCCTCAATCACTTTCTCAGTTACTACTGAAGAGGAAAAAGACCAGCTAATCAAGGAAGGTGTCCTTATTGGAGGCCTCTATCTCAAGGTGGTAAACTTCCAATTGGCAACCCACAGAACACAATGCCAAAAATGCCTTACTTATGGACACCATCATACTTCTTGCATTAAGCCACCAGTGTGTGCCATCTGCTTAGGCCACCATATTACTTCAGACCACAGATGTAACAAATGTAGCTCCACCCAAAGCTGTATTCATCATGCTGTACAGTGTGCCAATTGCAAGTCAAATACCCATTTGGCATTTCAAAGACAAGATTGCGACTTCTTCAAAGCATTAGAATGCTAAGTCACATCACATTCAGCCAGCATAATACTGCCATGGGTCGTGTGATCCTGCAGTCCCTCTTTGATGTCTCTATCAAAGGGGAATCAGACATTCTTTTAGTTCAGGAACCTTATTTATTCCATGACACTCATTCTCAAATATACCAACCAATATTACATTCAGCTTATCAACTAATTCCACCAATTACCCATCAATTCCTTCGGCCAAGGGTTATGACCTATGTTAAGAAAGCAAGCCAGATCCAGGTAATGCCCAGATATGACTTGGTGTCTGACCCAGACTATCAGATCTTGGAAGTTGATCTTCCAGGGGAGGCCTTTTATATAATTCACATATACAATGAGAAACCTCTCACACCTTCATTTTCTCATTATACTGTACAGCGATTTCTTAATTTACAACTGCAGCTGGACAAACCTTTTGTACTTCTTGGGGATTTCAATTTACACCACCCATTGTGGAATCCACTGGTTCAAACTAATAACACTGTAGCTAATTCCCTGGTTGATTACCTTGAGAAAACCAATGCTCAGCTAATCAATTGCTCTTCTGTAATTGAGAACTATGGAGGCACCTTCCATAGGGCAAATTCAAAGAATACATCTATCATTGACCTAACATTTGTTGCAGGGTTCAAACAATTAAGATGGCAGGACTGGAACTATGGAGAATCAACTGGGTCGGATCATGAACTTATTACCTTCAAGGCACTGATTCCTCAAATTTTCAATTCTACCAGCTACAATGACTATTCACTACCATCAAGATTAAATACCAAAAAAGCAGATTGGGAGCTTTTTAAACTGGAACTGCAAGCAAAAGAAGAATTATACCAGCAACTTCTTGATAATGCCATCCATTCAAAAGATTATGACCAGATTGCTAACCTGCTCCAAAACATTGTCGAAAATGCTGCCCATGTATCCATCCCAACAATGAAAATCACACCAAGATCAAAACCATGGTGGACAACAGAGTTGACCAGTTAAGGATGAGGTTTCATAGGATCAGACGCTGCTTCAAAAAATACCCAAATCTTGGGTCAGCAGATGATGCCAGGGCTGCAAGAAATCAATACTTTCACATGATTCAACACAATAAGAAGCAGCACTGGATCAAATTCCTTGAAAATGCTAAGGACAAAACTGTCTTCACTGCCTACAACTACTCCAGGCCTGGAAGGACTCAGTCAACTCTTATTCCTAACTTGATGTACAGCAATAGGGAAAATAGTCAGGACAAAGTAGCTACTAGTTTTAAGGACAAATGCGAAGCACTAATTCAAACTCTTTTTCCAGAATCCTCCACACCAACACCAACATCAGTAACTGCATCAAAGGAACCTATCAGCCTGACTCTATGTCATCAGCAACACCTTTTAACAGCACCTCCAAATGTCATCCTAGCTAGCTATGATGGAGCTGACACAAGTAAGTGGAACTGGCCTGACTTAACCATGGAAGAAATTATTGATGCAGTACCAAATAAATCAACAGCACCAGGTATGGACCAGATTGACTGGACCATGATCAAGGCAGCAATCACAGCCATACCTAATATATTTTTTGATGCTTTTACTAGCTTATTCAATAGTGGCTATCATCCAAAAATGTGGAGACAGGCAGTGGGAATTATCATTCCTAAGAGGAATAAAAAGGACTATAGCAATCCAAAAGCATATCGACCTATTTCTCTTCTCCCCTGCCTATCAAAACTGTTGGAAAGAATCTTTGCCAACAGGCTAAATTACCTTGCTAACACTACTAATTGCCTACTACATGAGACCCAAATGGGTGGACGCAAGCAGAGATCTGCTATTGATGCAGCACTTCTGCTACAAGATTTTGTGGAGCAGAACAGGCTCAAACACAGAATTGTATCAACAGTTCTCCTTGATATCATGGGGGCATTTGATAGACTACAGCCAGAAGCTCTATTATCAGTCATGAGGACACTCAAGCTGCCTGTCTCACTAATCTCATGGGTTAAATCTTTCTTGACTGGAAGGACCATGAGGCTTCAATTTAATGGCCTGCTAAGTGAGGTGTTCCCAGTCACAGGAACACCACAAGGCAGCCCAATTTCTCCAATTCTATTCTTAATATCCATTAGATTCCTTTTTCCAGCAAGACAGGAAATGAATCTTCTTCAACTCTCATACATGGATGACATCTGCATCTCAGTTGCCTCCACCTCAATCAAAAAAAACACTGACCAACTACAACAAACCCTAAAAGAACTAATGGAAAGGGCAAGCAAACTGTCAGTCACATTTGAGATGGAAAAGACCGAAATGATTCATTTCTCACACCACAAAACACCACTTACCAATCAAATCATACTTGAAAATCAAACTGTCATAGAGCCAAAAGAGGCAGTAAGATGGCTGGGGATCTGGTTTGATAGGAAAATGAAATTCAAGACCCATGTAGAAAAACGACTCCAGCTTGCACATGGTGCACTAAAGAGGCTTAAGCAGCTTGCTTCCAACACAAAGGGCCTTCCATTCCATGCCTTACGCCAGCTTTATCTCAGTTGTGTCCTCCCTGTCCTGGACTATGGCTCAGTACTTTGGTTTAGAAAAATAGGCTCTGGTGCATTGAGTGCCAAGTGCCAAAGGCTCCAAAACCAGGCATTAATCATGATCACTGGAGCATATCATCACAGCCCAGTCAAGGCCCTGGAGGTTGAAGCAGCTATCCTCCCAACCAAAGTCAGACAACTAAAACAAACAATAAACTTTGCACTACGTCTTCTCAGAGTACAAAAATCACATCCTGTGAAGGACAAATTGCTCTCCCCACTCCAGGACGAGCTATCACTATCAGCAGAAGTGGATCTTGGGGTTTTCAAGTACCTAGGTAAAGAACTGAGCCAGCTTATTAGGATTGGCCAGCTATTGCAGTCATTCACAACATATAACAACCTCGAACAACTGGATGCCTGTTGGGTACCCCCTTGGCTTCAATCTAACCTGAAAATTGACATTTCACCACTGCCAAAGGAACAAGCTGCTCTGAGTCACAAATGCCTAACTGATACCATATCTGACAACACAGCAATTGTCTATACAGATGGCTCCTTCACCCAAGGAAAAGGCAGCAGTATAGGATTTGTTGTCTATCTCCCAGTGACAAGACAAATGAAATGCTTGTCCTTCAACCTTGGTCAAACTATGGGTATTACAGACACAGAAACTTTCTGTATCCTCAAAGCCATCAAATACCTCAAAAAGATATCACCAAGAGGCAACTATCATATCTTCAGCGACAGTCAGGCTAGTCTCCTGAGAATAAAGAATAAAGAAAATTCCTTTTCACACCAGATAAGACAAGAGGCAGAGAACTGCTCAATTCAACTCTCTTGGTGCCCTGGACATGTTGGTATAGTAGGTAATGAGCTTGCTGACAACTTGGCCAAAGGAGCCAGCAAAAAGAAGGTGCTGAGAAGGAATCAATTTACGTCCCATTCATTTTTAAAGCAGAGAGCAAAGGAGCTGGTACTAGAAGCCTGGGCTAAAGAGTGGACCTCGGAGCTTTTCCATGAGGAAGAAGGAAGAAAGAGCTCTGGTCTTGGCAAGTTCTATAGGATACAAGCCCAATCTTCAACACCAATATTTTCAACTCACCCTCCTAGTTTTCAGGGCCACAGCCGGTTGATAGAATCTTCATACTTCCAGGCAAGGACTGGCATAGGAAATGTGAGGGCATACTTATATAAAATTGGAAAGACCAAAGATGATAAATGCAATTTTTGTCACAACCAAAAACAAACAATGCAACATTTGATACTTCATTGTCAAATGTTTAAAAATGAAAGAAAAGAATCTTTTAAAAACATAGAGCCATTCACTTTACCAATTTTATTCAGAACAAAAAGAGGAAAACAAGCATTGCTTGAATTTTTAAAAACTTCGAGGTGTATACCTATACACAAAGGAGAATAATTAGGACAAAACATATTGGACATAAAGAGGGGAGATGGAGGAAGGGAGTGATAGTGAGGACTGATATTTGCTTTGTATGTATGTTAAATAAATTGTCATAGCTAGCTAGCTGAATACAATATGATTAAAAAAAAAAAAAAAAAAAAAAAAAAATGTGGGAAGCGAGAAACACCTGAGCATCTCCTGCTAAGCTGCAGTAACTATAGACATGAAAGAACAGAACTCAAAAAGAGCCTGAATGGAAACCAACTCAGCCTTAAATTATTGCTGAGTACAAAGATAGGGATTGAAAAAATCCTGATATATATAAACAAAACAAGAATATCAACAAGGAGGTGGCATTTGGAAAGGTTGGAAGGGGGAGATAATGCAGGAAGAGTTGTGTAGGAAACAAATCAAAGAAAGAGGAGGATTAAGAAAAATTTTATCAGGGCAAGACCCTCAATATCAATTGGAAAATATTGAAATCAAACATATATAAAAACTAATAAATTATGGTAGCAATTTGTCTACTTTTAGTAGTCCTTCATAGTCATAGACTCAGTAGGGACAAAAATATAATTCAATTCAATGAAAGCAAGTCTGTTAGCAAATATTCGCTCGAGCAGCTTGGATAGGCATGGGAGAAGAGAGATTGGTCTATAGGCTTTTGGGTTGCTATAATCCTTCTTGTTTCTCTTTGGAATAATTATTCCCACAGCTTGCTTCCATATTATTGGATGATATCCACTGTTGAATAGTGTTGAATATATCTGGAAAAAGATTTTAGGTATGGCTGTGATGGCTGCCTTTATTATAGGCCAATCAATCTGATCAAAGCCCGGAGCTGTTGATTTATTAGGTACTGCATTAATTATTTCCTCCATAGTTAAAGCTGGCCAGTCCCATTTCCTGGGGGCTGTTTTATTACAGCCATTAGAATTAAGATTTAATGGAGAGTTCACAATTTGTTGCTGATCCATTAAATTCTGGTTGATAGCTTCCTCTGATGTAGAAAATGGTGGTAATCTTGTTGGAAATAGAGTGTGAATTAGTGCCTCACATTTATCTTGGAAGCTTATAGCAACTCTTTCCTGGCTAGCATTTGGATGACTGCATTTCAAAGTTGGAACAAGTGATGATTGGGTTCTCTCTGGCCTGGAGTAGCTGTAGGCATCAAAGACTGATTTATTTTTAGCTTGTTCAAGGAATTTAATCCAGTGTTCCTTTTTGTTGTCTTGTATTTTGTGGAAGTATTTATTCCTTGCCACTTTGGCATCTTGCCCTAACTCCTGATTTTGATATTTCTTCCAGCAACGACGTAATTTATGGAACTTCATTCTTAGCTGGGTCAGTTCTGCTGTCCACCATAGCTTAGATCTGTTGAAATACTGACTTTAATCATAAAGTGACATTCATTATGTCTGCATAAACTATCCACCTAACCAAATTCATAACTTTGTATAACTATAAATGACTCAAGAATATCAGCAGGGTGTGTCCTGGATTGTATGTACATGGTATGCATCAAGGGTCTGCATGACTAGATCTTACAAGGAATGTGTCAAGGGTCTGCATGACTAGATCCTACAAGGAATGTGTCAAGGGTCTGCATGCATTAGCTTTGACAGCAGTCTTGACCAGGGTCTGAAATATTAAAGCTGTTGCAGATCTTAGTGGGGCTGATGATCTGCAGTGGGATAGTTTGGGATTCCCACATCTGGATTTCCTTCATCATTTCACTTTCTCTTCACATTAATCATTGCATGTATCACTCTCCAAAGATGTATATAATCTGACTGATTTAACTCCATTTTCCTTCATCATCATCACTATCAATACTACACATCATGTTCATGATCAACCAACTCAGTCTACAACCTTTGTTCAATACTCAATATACTTCTTAGATATAATTCATCTACTTTAGTCTTGAATATAATCTTCTCAGTTTAATAGGTTATGAGCCCGGAGCTCTATCACTGCCAAATTTAATATAACCTCAATTAATTGAACAAAACCAACTTTGGACAACCCAGTCATTAACATTTTCATCATGGACTTCACCACAGCATCTTTTGCCAAACTCTCTGGCTCCAAGAACTATCAGGTATGGTCATTAAAAATGAAATCTTATCTTATTACACAGGACCTATGGAGTGTTATGGAAATTTCATCCTCTAAGGTCAAAGTAGAAGATATAATGTCTCAAAACTCCAAAGCAATGGCTCTCTTAATTCTGTCCTGTGAAGATCACATCCTAAGTTTACTTAACCCAGATGATCTAGCAGCATCAGCATGGAAAAAGTTGGAGAAACAATATGGTAATGCTGGATTCAGTACTCGACATCTGGCCTTTCAGTCACTTGTGTCAACTTATATCTCATCTTGCTTAGATATAGATCAATTCATAGATCAATTTCGCTCTCACATTCAAACTCTATCTCAAATAGCAACTTCACCACTTCCACAATGGCTCCTCATATCAATATTAATCAACAATGTAGGAGACCAATATGAAGCTTGGTCACAATCAATTATGCAACAAATTCGCCTAAAAACAGTAGCAGAAGATTCAAACTTCCTTCTGGAGGATATTATTGCAAGTCTCATTGATGAAGCCAGGAGAATGAATCAGGATAGCAAAAAAGATCAAAATAAAGCAATGACAGCACAAAGTAGTCAGAAAGCTAAATCCATCAACAAAATTAGTAGGAAAATATATAAGTCAGAAAATTGTGGGCAGAAATATCCAGAAAAGAGGCCAGAAGTTATATTCTCATCAACCAGTCTGGAACATTCAAAAAACAATGACTTCAATAAAAAATCAAAAAATATTGCCTATCTCTCACAAAAACCAAAATTTAAACATGACACCTGGATATTAGACAGTGGGGCAACAAAACACATGTGCAATGACATATCACAATTTTCAAATTTTGAACATTCAGTATCATCCATTAAGATTGCCAACAACTCTATAATAAATGCATCTGGAACAGGGGATATCCATATCACAACAAAAGATGGGAACCATTTTACCCTTCTTAGTGTTCTCTATGTTCCTCAGCTTGCATCAAACCTTCTTTCTGTCTGTTGTGCAATGAAGAATCCAAGGATTAGGTTCAATTTTACAAAAAGTGAATGTCAGATAATGCACAATAATACAACTTTAGCAACAGCCACATACAAAGATTCTCTTCTAGTATTGGAAACAATGAATCATACAGGACATAACAATGGAAAATACATTGCTAAATCACCAATCAACCCCTGGCCTAGAAATAAAAAGATTTTCTCAATTAAAAAATTTTCAAAGGGGACATTTAAGGAAAACATCTCAAATCATAAGCTCAAACTTCACCATTCAAGTTGTAATAAAAATTCCAGTTCCAACCATCACAGAGCTCTAATGGGATATTGCCAAGGCACAACACATGTCAACAATCTGAAGTTTGAAGATGATGCTAATCAAGATATTTTATGTGATAAATCATCAAATATAAATTTTTGCTCAAAAGATAAGATCCATTCAAAGACACAAGATAATTTTAACCATAACATTTCAATTTACCCAATAAAGAACAAAATTAAATACTTAAATAAAGAATTGAAGTGCATAGATAGAATATCTCAAAAGCAAGGATTTAATTTGCCAAATATAGATGATAATGGTATTATATCAATATCTAACATTGAATATAATAGTAAGACAACATCTCAAAGCATTTCACAGCATGATTCTAAAAATTATATTCCAAGCCAAATTGTATTTGAGAAGAACAATAAAAAGAAACAACATGGACTTCTGGCAACAATCTTGGATAGGAGGAAATAATGGAAGATAAGATTCTTGAAACAAATACCAGCATTTCAGCTGATAGTGGATGCATCAGAGACCATCAGAGCAACACACTTTCTGATATTCAACACTGGAAATTTATTCTATAATTCAAATTACAAAATAAAAATAACAAATAAAAATGTTTATCTTTAACAACACCTCACCAAATGAAAAATAATAAAAAAAAAAAAAAAAATATTCAGTCAATTGATTCTATCCACTACACAAAAACCAGTGAAATATTAATATAACAAGTGGCAAATTTTAAGGCTATCCAATGCATTCACAAACTCAGCAAATTATTTCCTCAGAATTTTTGAAGAAGTATATATTTTGGGCACACTCCAAACATGAAATTCCACTTCCTGATTATGGGGGACTGTTGAAAGTAATCAGTCAAGTGTCAAGGATTGGACAAGACCTAAATATGTTGATATACAATATCATTTCCTAAGACAACATGTTGTAATTGAAACAGTTGAACTCAAGTTTATATGATCTGAATATATTGCAGCTGATGGATTGATCAAGTCAATTCCTACAGTCAAGCATAACAAGCTCTGTGAATTCATTAAAGGTGATAATATATTGGGTACACAGCAAATCAAGAATATCACTTCATGATTATGGGGGACTGTTGAAATACTGACTTTAATCATAAAGTGACATTCATTATGTCTGCATAAACTATCCACCTAACCAAATTCATAACTTTGTATAACTATAAATGACTCAAGAATATCAGCAGGGTGTGTCCTGGATTGTATGTACATGGTATGCATCAAGGGTCTGCATGACTAGATCTTACAAGGAATGTGTCAAGGGTCTGCATGACTAGATCCTACAAGGAATGTGTCAAGGGTCTGCATGCATTAGCTTTGACAGCAGTCTTGACCAGGGTCTGAAATATTAAAGCTGTTGCAGATCTTAGTGGGGCTGATGATCTGCAGTGGGATAGTTTGGGATTCCCACATCTGGATTTCCTTCATCATTTCACTTTCTCTTCACATTAATCATTGCATGTATCACTCTCCAAAGATGTATATAATCTGACTGATTTAACTCCATTTTCCTTCATCATCATCACTATCAATACTACACATCATGTTCATGATCAACCAACTCAGTCTACAACCTTTGTTCAATACTCAATATACTTCTTAGATATAATTCATCTACTTTAGTCTTGAATATAATCTTCTCAGTTTAATAAGATCTTGCTGTGACCCTCATAGCTGGGATGGAAACTTGAGCAGCTTCCTCAATGGTTTGTTGAAGCAAGCTAGCAATGAGTTCATAATCTTTTGATTGAATAGCATTCTCAACAAGGTCCAGGATAAGTTCCTCTTTGGCTTGTAGTTCCAGGTGAAAATGATTCCAATTAGCCTTTTTGGTATTATATCTAATTGGTGAAGGTGGGACTTGGCTGTCTACAATAAAATCATCAACCTGGGGAATAATAATAATAATAATCCATTTATGTCCTATTTGAGTTTACAACTATGTAGGACACAGCTTACACAAAACTTTTTCGAACTTGACTTTTTTGTCCACATTTTTCTCCAGCATCATTTTCCATCAATTAATTGATTGAATCAAGTCAATTAGCTTACTCTCTTTTATTTGAATCTATTTGCATCTCCTCCAGACATCTGGTTGAGTTGTGAAGATGGATTTAGATGATTTTCCGCCCCTTGGAGGTCCTTCCTCAAGTCCACCACTACCCCCAACAAAAGATCCATCAACTTCCAACCTTCCTACAATTAAGTCATCAAATTGGAATGTTAAAAATACTCTTCCCTCCTCCACTAATTCTAAATTATCAAATTCAAAAGGAAAAGGCATTGCCCAAGACACTGAGTTCAGCAGTGATCCCATCTCAGCAGCCATAAGTGGAGGTGAAAATATTTTCACTCAACCCCACTTTAATTTGAGAAAGAGAACTGCCAACATTACCACTCTACCATCCAGCCAGACCACAAAATACCTCAGAATGCCAACTAGCTCCTCATCCCAGGCTTCTAAATCTCCCAAAGATGCAGTTTTGGCTGCTAGAGACCTGCTGGTTGAAGCATACACCCTGACTACTGACAGGCTGGAGCAGAATAAACTCTTGAATCTTCTCGAAGTATTCCGCAACTACACTGAGACAGGGCGGGTTGAGTCACCAATAGCCACAAGTAACAATGCCACCACTACTCCCACCTACTCTGAGAAGCTAAAATCCGGGATTCAAAACCAGGCTCAGGCCTCCAAGTCTAAAGCAACCACTGGACCAAAGCAAGCCAATAATAATCAATCCAACATCACTATCCCCATGAACCCTACCTCACAAAAGCAGTTAGAAGCAAGGCAGAGGGCAGGTAATATTATAACCTTAGTTGCCATAAGAGGCAGCAACTTACCTGACTACAATGCAATTGCAATAAGAGATGAATTCAACAAAGTAATGGGAAAGAAGGCCATCTCTAGGGTACATACCTCAATGAGAAATAACCTCGTCCTTACCTGCTTTGAGTCGAACCCAACTGAGCTGCTAGAAAATGAACAAAAATGGAAATATATTTTCCAAGACTGGCCAATTGATCAAGCTCAGAGAGTCAATCTCTGGCCAAAGCTAATTGTCCACGGAGTACCTGCAGTGCTTGACATCTCCTCATTCCAGGAGGAGGTCGAGCAATACAACACATCTATCAAAGTCAATGGCCAACCTCGATGGCTTGCTGGGGCTCCCACAAGTAAGGCATCATCAGTTGTCTTCTCAGTAGCTTCTGAGGAAGAAAAATCACGCCTTCTAAAATCAGGTATTCTTATTGGTGGAATGCTACTCAAAGTAGTCAACTACCGTCCCTATACACCCAAGACTCAATGCAAGAAATGTCTTGGCTATGGTCATGACCCTATTTTCTGCAAAAAAGCTCCTCTTTGTGCCATCTGTTCAGGCTCCCATTTGACCACTGAGCACTCATGTGGACACTGTAATGCCTCAGACTTTTGTTGCCACTATTCCAAGCAGTGTGTAAACTGCAAAGGGACAGACCATGCTGCTTTTGAACGACAGGACTGCGAGATTTACAAGGCTCTTACATGTTAGGACACCTTAAAATCAGCCAACACAATACAGCTCGGAGTAGAGAGGTACTCCAGACATTCTTTGAAGTAGCCCTGAAAGAGGAAGCCCTTTTCCTATGCATTCAGGAGCCCTATCTTTACAAACATTCAATTACACACTCATTTACACCACTAAGTCACCCATCATACTATCCATTACTTCCTTCTCTTAATTCAACCACCCGACCTAGGGTACTTTCATATGTACATCGATCTTCCTGCTTCAATATTGCACCTCGATACGACCTTTTGTCTGATCCAGATATGCAAATACTTGAAGTTTCCATTCTTGAAGAGAGCTTTTATATTATAAATATTTATAATGAAAAGCCAACAGATCCTAATGAGACCAGGACAACCATACAGCGTCTCCTGGACATGAACATTCATTTCAATAAACCATTCCTTTTCCTTGGGGATCTTAACCTTCACCACCCATCATGGAATCCTAGTGCTACTTCTTCAACCCAGGCTGAACAGCTGGCTATATTCTTGAATACCAGAGGCTGTATACTACTCAACAATTTTGAAATTATGGAGAAATTTGGAGGCACTTTCCATAGGTCCAACACAAAGACAACTTCAATCATAGATCTGACATATGCTGCAGGCTTCCAAGTACTCCTATGGCATAATTGGAGGTATATGGACTCAACAGGATCAGATCATGAAGCAATATGTTTTGAAACATTTCTTCCTATCAAAGCTCAAAATAATACTAATCAACTTCCACCCAGATACAACATGGCTAAAGCAAACTGGTCTCAGTTTGAGAAGGATTTGAAGCAGCATGAGCCAGAGTTCACAAGTCAGCTGGACAATGCTATTAATATACAAGATTATGACGAGATTGCAGTGATCCTCACAAGGATCATTCAAATATCAGCTGAAAAGACCATCCCTCGAAAAGTTCCATGTTCCAGATCAAAGGCCTGGTGGACAGATGAACTGACCTGCCTGAGGAAGGAATTCCACAGGTTGAAAAGAAGAGCTAAGAGATATAGAATAGAAGATCTTGCAGAAGATGCCAGAATGTCTAGGAACCATTATTTCAGGACCATCCAACATACCAAGGCCAAGCATTGGATGGATTTTCTTGCCAAGGCAGATAACAGAACAGTATTCCAAGCATACAACTACTCTAACCCATCACACCATCAATCTCCACTGATTCCTGCACTAAGGTATCAGGAGTCTCCTGATCAACCTGAAAAGCTGGCAACATCTTTTGAGACCAAGTGCAGAGCTCTGGTGACAACTCTTTTTCCGGCCCAGGACACTAATCTATCCACCTCAGAAATTTCACCTCAGATACTACAGAATGATTCTCGGCACTGCAAATGGGAGTGGCCTGCACTCACTTATGATGAATTGGTGAGAGCAGTCCCTGAGAAGAGTACAGCACCAGGAATAGATCAGATTTCATGGGCAATGATCAAGGCAGCCATCTCTGCCATTCCCTCCTTCTTCTTCAGAGCCTATCAAACTCTATTTAATGCTGGACACCATCCTTGCTCTTGGAAGCTTGCCATTGGAGTGATCCTTCCAAAGAGGAGTAAAAAGGACTACACTATTCCTAAGGCCTACAGGCCAATTTCTCTTCTGCCCTGCCTTTCCAAATTGCTAGAAAAGCTCTATGCAAATAGGATCTCTTACCTAGCTAATGTATCGCCTTTTCTTCTGCACCAAAGTCAAATGGGAGGCCGGAAACAAAGGTCAGCCATTGATGCAGCCATTCTTCTGCAAAACTTTGTTGAAGAGAACTTATCAAAGCGTCGAGTAGTATCCACTGTATTTCTGGATGTTCTTGGTGCTTTTGATAGACTTCAACCAGCAAAATTGATTCAGATTCTCAATGTCCTTCAACTACCACTTCCATTTGTAAGATGGACCAAATCTTTTCTCTACAAAAGAGAAATCAAATTATTATTTAATGGACACATCAGTCAACAATTTTCAGTCTCAGGCACTCCCCAAGGGAGTCCAATATCTCCTATGCTCTTTCTTCTATCCATCAGGTATCTACTCCCTCATGAGCAGAATCAAAAGATTCTCTACATCTCTTACATTGATGATATCTCTTTATCCACAGCTTCTTCCTCGATTAAAAAGAATATCCATGCCTTGGAAGCATCAATTGAAACTCTGGCTTCAAGATCCCAGGAACTCTCTGTCACCTTTGAGGTCGAAAAAACCGAGTTGATTCACTTCCATCGAAAAAGAGTGGCAATAGAAACACCAATATCAATTCAGGATATCCAATTCAACCCCAAAAGCGTTGTCAGATGGTTAGGAATATGGTTTGATTCCAAGCTATCATTCAAAACTCATGTTGACAAGAGAATGCAACTTGCAAATGGAGCTCTTCTTAGGCTTAAGAACCTTGCTTCTTCAACAAATGGAATCAAATTCAATCAACTTCGACAGCTTTATATTGCCTGTGTAACATCAGTGCTAGATTATGGCTCCATCCTATGGTATGGGAAGACCCGATCACTTCATCTTTTTGAAAAATGTCAGAAGTTACAGAACAGAGCTGTAGTCCTTGTCACTGGAGCTTACTCTAGCAGCCCCTCAAAAGCTTTAGAAGTAGAGGCCGCCCTTCCACCCGTGAAGGTGCGACATCTGAGACTAGCCTACAACTATGCGCTCCGGATACTAAGAATGCAGCCCTTACATCCAATACAAAAGAAGCTACTTAGCTCAGTTCAAGATGAGCTGTCTATAGGTACTGCCATCAGCCTTGACATGATTGATGACCTCGAAGAAAATAATACACAGCTCATGAAGATTGGACACCTGCTCAAAGGTCTCTCAGATTGCAATAGATTGGAAACAATCAATGCAGAATGGGCACCACCATGGCTAGCACAAAATGTGGATACAAAAATAAGCAATTCTTCTAAGCATACAGCAAGGGATGAGCATATTCTTCTACTTAAAGAAATTCCTAATCATGCATCAATTGTTTACACAGATGGTTCCTTAACAAAAAGCAGTGGAAGTAGCCTTGGATTTGTGGTATACCTACCATTCACAAGACAGGTAAAATGTTTATCTTACAACCTTGGAAACACTATGACAATCTCAGATACTGAGGCATATTGCATCTTGAAAGCTATCAATTATGTTATATCCAATGGACATTCCAGAGAGATCTGGATATTCTCTGATAGTCAAGCAGCAATTTATAGGATCAGTAAAGCAGATAGTTTAATCTCACACCAGATACAGATAAAAAGCAAAGAATATCAAATTCATCTCCACTGGTGTCCAGGCCATGAAGGTATTGCTGGGAATGAACTTGCAGACCATCTGGCTAGAGGTGGGGCCAAGAAAAACGTCAATAAAAGGGATAAATTCACAACTATTGCATACCTTAAGCAGAAGGCAAAGGAACTGACTCTCAAAGCCTGGCAAAATGACTGGGAGACCCAAGTATTGCGACAGGAAGAGGGTAGAAAGGCAAAAGGACTGGGAAGGCTCTATCAAGTGCAAGTCAGGAAAAGATCACCCATCATTAAAATGAGACCATACAACTTCAGTCATTACAGTAGAATGACACAATCTTCATTTATTCAGGCAAGAACAGGGATTGGAAATACCAGGGCCCATTTATTCCGAATTAAAAAAGTGAAGGATAACACTTGCAACTTCTGTTGGAAGGGAAAACAGACTGTTCAACATCTACTTCTTTATTGTAGTAAGTTTAAGACCAAAAGAAAGGAAGCTTTTAAAGGCATATTACCATTGAGGTTAGAAATATTGTTTAACACAAAAATTGGAAAAGAAGCAACTCTCCGCTTCCTGCAAGACACTGGATGCATGAATGCATCCAAAGCTGACTGAGAGGGAGGAGACTAGAAGATAAGTAGAGGAAATGGGGATTTAATATTTGTAATTAGATATAAAATAATCAGATGTGTCATAGCTAGATAGCTGAATACACTATGAATTAAAAAAAAAAAAAAAAAAAAAAAACTATGTAGGACAGACTATTTAAATACAACTTATCTTTTCCATTCTAATTTGGGTTTCTTTAATTTGATGGTGGGATCCCCATTACTGGTTCACCAGGAGGGTACTTTGTACCTGACAAAAGAAATAAAATAAAAAATAATAACAGTCAAGCCACACATTTCAAAATCATATCTCTTCATATCTGTTTCTAATATATTAGTCAAATTCCTGTAATGCCTTTTCTTTAAATTTATCACTCCCCTAATCAGGCCATTCTCCTTCACTGAACCATTTCAAGGTTGCAATGTGAGTGTTCCTCAGGTATTCTATTGTTAATTTTATTCCCTTGGTTGTATTGAGAAGTAATTCCATTGTTGGTCTTTCCACTCTCAGGTCCTCAAGTAGTTTCCTTCGTTCATTCTTATACTTAGCACATTCCAATAGGAGGTGTTTAGGTGTTTGTTTTGCTGTTCCATTGCAGTCACAAAGACCTGTGCTATGTCTCTTTATTTTGTACATATATCCTCGGAAATATCCATGGCCAAGTTTAAGTTGGTAGAAGGAGCTTGCAATCTTTCTGGGTACTCCTGAAGGTATTTGTATTTTTTGAACAAATTTTGGTTGAAAATTGGCTGAGTAGGTGGATGGATTGTTTTTCCTTGCCCTTGTTTTATACTTGAGATAGTCATCTTGCCATTCATTCATTGTCGATTGGGAGAGGTTTGATTTTATGGATGCTAGACTACAAGGAACTAAAGATGGGAAAGCTTTGGTTCCTTGTTTAGCTAGTCTATCAGCAATTTCATTTCCTTCAATGTTGAGATGTCCTGGAACCCACTCAATGGAAATTTCTTGCACTCCATTCTGGAAAGCTAGAATGGCTGCTTGACTAGCTTGAATTTGCCAGGCTTGTCCAGGCTTTGGTAAGTTTGTTTGCAATCTATAAATAGCTGCTTTGTTATCTGAAAATATTTTTATTTTATATCCCTGAAGATTTATCTGTTGTCCTGTAAACTCAAGAGCCTGGCAAATGCCTTCTAGCTCTCCATTGTATACAATCTGGTCTGGTCCAATATTATTGAATGATTCGTAGACTGCCCTATCTTTGGCAAGGTCTATGGCTATTAGTCCTACTCCCACACCTTCAGACTCTAAGAATGAGGAAGCATCTGTGTAAATATAAATCACCTTGGTTCCCCTATCCCTTTCAAGGTTGCTGTTATGAATTCTAGCCACTTCTTCTTTTGGATGGTTCAGGATGATGTATTGAATTGGGGAATTAGGCAAAGAGGTATATGGCGCTGAGTAATGTAATTTTTCTACATTCTCTGGCCAAAGATCCTTGATTGATGTCCATAGAAGACATGATTGGGTTGGTTTCTTTTGATTTCTGGACTCATCTTCATCTCCTTCCTTGTTTTGCACAAGGATCTTTCTTACTGGATGACTTTGTTGAAGAGTCAAGATTCGGAATGCATATGCTCTGCTTATTTTGTTGAGTCTAATTTGAGGAGGTAGGAGTCCTGCTTCTATTTCCATGGGTTTAACTGGTGCTGTCCTGAAAACACCCAGGATCTTTCTTGCAACCTGATTTTGTTTTTTTTTTTTTTTTTTTTTTTTTTTTTTTTTTTAATTCATAGTGTATTCAGCTATCTAGCTATGACACATTTATAACTTATAATTCTAAGCTTCCCCTCCTTACTAACAACCTCACATCCTTTCAAAATACTTTATATCCCACTTATATGTCCTAATTTAACTCCCTTTATGTGCTGCCATGCACTTGGATGTATCCAAATATTTTAGTAGTGCCTCCTTCCCCCTTCTTGTCCGGAATAGGGTAGGAAGTGACCTTGGCTCTATGCCCTGAAAGCATTTATTCCTCTGATCTTTGAATTTTGGACAGTGTAACAACAGGTGCTGCACACTTTGCCTATCTTTTCCACAAAAATTGCAGATATTGTCCTGGACCTTTCCAATCATATGAAGGTAGACCCTTGTATTTCCCACTCCAAGTCTTGCCTGAAAGAATCCAGACTCGGTTTCCCTGCTGTGGCCTTGAAATCCAAATAGTTTAAAAGAAAAATTGGGTTGGTTAGTCTGGGCTTGGAGCCTGTAGTACTTGCCGAGTCCTTTGGCTTTTCGACCTTCCTCCTCATGCCAGAGCTCCATGTCCCAATCTTTTTTCCATGCCTCAAGAATCCATTCCCTAGCCTGGTGCTTGATGAATGAATGTGAGGTATGGTGGTCCCTTCTCATTACTCCCTGGCTTTGACCTCCTGCAGCAAGCTTATCAGCCAGCTCATTTCCTTCTATGCCAACATGAGCTGGACACCATTGGAGATTAACTGTGCATCCTTGACATATCATTCTGATCTGGTGAGAGAATTGATTGCTATTATGCTGGATTCGAAGAATACTTGCCTGGCTATCAGTGAAAATATGTATAATCTTATTAGCAAAATATTTTTTCACATATTTTGCTGCTTTCAAAATACAATAGGTTTCGGCATCTGTGATACCCATAGAGTCACCAAGGTTGTATGAAAAGCACTTCATCTCTCTTGTGACTGGCAGGTATATCACAAAGCCTATGCTGCTCCCAGATGTCTTTGAAAGTGATGCATCAGTGTAGACTATAACATCATTCAAATGGATATCCTTGATTTGCTGGATGTGGGTTATTTTTGTTGTTGCCTTTGAATGGTTGGAGATAGTGGTATTTATATTGGATTGATGCCATGGTGGAACCCAGAGGGCATTTAGCTGCTCTAGATTCTTTAGAGAAGCCAATGGCTTCAAAGTACTTCCAATCCTAATCAACTGGGTCACTGGTTTATCAATGTAGGTCAGTAACCCAAGGTCAATCCTCTTCATGCTTGCCAGTTCATCTTCCATGGGGCTGAACAGATGTTCCTGGATAGGGTGGTTCCTTTGAAGTCGAAGAATCCTTAGTCCATAGTAAATTGCTTGCTTATAATGTCGAACCTTTACTGGTAAAATTGAGGCCTCAACCTCCAATGCTTTAACAGGACTACCTCGGAAAGCCCCAGTTATCAATGGCAGTGCCTGATTCTGAAGCTTCTGACATCTGTTTGTTAGTATTCCACTGCCCCTCTTTCCATGCCAAAGAACTGAGCCATAATCAAGTACTGAAGTGACACAGGCCAGGTATAGTTGTCGAAGGGCATGACAGTGAAGTCCTCTTGTGTTTGAGGCTAGGTTCCGGATCCTACTGAGAGCCCCATGAGCTAGCTGCAGTCTCTTTTCCACATGTATCTTGAAACTGAGCTTCCTATCAAACCAAATACCTAACCATCTGACAACCTCCTTTGGCTCTATTGTGGCCAGGCCATCCAAGGCGAGAGATGTATTCGGCCTTTGGTATTGACGTCCAAAATGTATCAGCTCTGATTTTTCCATCTCAAAATTCACTGACAGCTTTCTTGCACCCTCCAATAGCTCCTCTGTGATTTCCTTCAGGGTCCTTATATTCTTATTGATTGAGGTTGATGACACTGAAACTGCAATGTCATCCATGTAGGACAGCTGAAGGAAGTTCTTCCTGTGAACAGCTGGGAGTAGAAATCTGATTGAAAGAAGAAAGAGCATTGGTGATATTGGGCTACCTTGGGGAGTCCCAGTCACTGGAAATACCTTGCTTAGTTGACCATTGAAGAGAAGCTGCATTGTTCTTCCAACTAGAAATGATCTGACCCAGGATATAAGACCTACAGGTAGCTGTAAGGACCGCATTGTTTGGATTAAAGCTGCAGGTTGCAGCCTATCAAATGCTCCAAGAATATCCAAGAAGATTGTTGATACAAGTCGTTTGCTGGCCAGATTCTGCTCCACAAATTCCTGTAGCAACAGAGCAGCATCAATGGCTGACCTCTGCTTACGACCTCCCAGTTGGCTAGGATCTAGTATATCTGTTGTGTTAGCAATATATGACAATCTGTTGGCATATATTCTTTCCAGTAATTTGGACAGGCAGGGCAAGAGGGAAATAGGTCTGTAAGCCTTAGGTGCACTGTAGTCCTTTTTATTCCTCTTGGGGATGATGATACCCACTGCCTGTTTCCATTGCTGAGGATGTCGCCCGCTTTCAAATAAGCATTTGTAGGCCTTGAAGAAGAAGTCAGGTATAGTTGTCACAGCTGCCTTAATAATGGTCCAATCCAGACAATCATGACCTGGGGCAGTCATCTTTTTTGGTGCAGCATTTATCATCTCATCAATAGTAAGTTCAGGCCAGTCCCATTGTCTTTCTTTTTCATTCCTTATTGTTAAATTGACAGAGGTTGAGGAATGAATTCCTCTGCCTCAGCTGATAAGGTTGAGATTGGATGACTTGGGAATAGAGTCTGGGCCAAAGCCTCGCTTTTGGCTTCAAATGTTGTTGCTTTAGCTGGCTGAGATTGGTGCTTTGGTGTATAGACCAGGGTTGGGATTATTCTTGATTGATAATTTTCAGGCCTGGAGTAATTGTAGGCAGTGAATATCATTTTGTCCTTGGCTGATGCTAAAAAGTTCATCCAGTGTTGGTGCTTGGTGTACTGAATATGTTGAAAATATTTATTCCTTGCAGCTCTAGCCTTGTCCATTAGGTCAGTACAATGGTCCTTCTTCTCTTGGCGTCGAAGCTTATGGAATGAATGTCGAAGTAAAGCAAGGTCCTTGGTCCACCATGGCTTTGATCTTGGTGTGACTTTGAATAGCGGGATTGACTCTTGAGCAGCAGCTTGTACAACCTCTTGTAATATTGAAGCAATGAGATCAACATCTTGCCTGTCTATGGCCATTTCTAGTGTTTGCTGCATCAATTCCTGCTGGTGTAGAATATGAGACTTAAATAATTCCCAGTTGGCCTTTTTAACATTGAACCTGATAGGAAGTGGGTTAGCATTTCTGTTAGTATTCAGTGCTTCATCCAGGCTAGAGTCCATTAAACGAGTGTCAAAGAGTATCACTTCATGATCTGATCCAGTAGATTCCCCATATTTCCAGTTGCCCCACCCAAGGTGTTTGAATCCTATGGCAAAGGTAAGGTCAATGATGGAGGTGCTTTTTGAGTTAGATCTGTGAAATGTCCCTCCATACTGTTCAATGATTGATGGCGAGTTGAGGAGCTGGGCATTGGCATTATCCAAATACTGGGCCAGTCCATTGGCAAGAGGTGTGTTATTCTGGACAAGCGGATTCCAACATGAATGATGCAAGTTGAAATCTCCGAGAAATAGCATGGGCTTGTCCAGGTTAGTTGTAGTCCAAGAAGCGTTCCACTGTGAGCTTGGTTGAGTAGTGGGAGGTCGGCTTCTCATTGTAGATGTGAACCACATAGAATGATTCACTGGATAGTTCTACCTCCAGAATTTGAAGGTCAGGGTCTGTCACCAAGTCATATCTAGGGGATACTTGAAGCTGGCTAGATTTCTTGACATAGGTAAGGACCCTGGGCCGCAGATTAGTGTTGAGAATTGGTGGTATGAGGTTAAAAGCTGAGTGTTTATAGGTCGAAAAGAATGTGATGGTTGGTGATGGAACATGTATGGTTCCTGCACAAAAATAAAGTCTGATTCCTCCTTGAGGGCTACCTCAAAGAGTGACTGCTGGATCTCTCGACCCCTTGCAGTATTATGTTGACTGAATTTGAGTGTATCTAGCATGTTAGAGCTTTGTAGTAATCACAGTCTAATCTTTGAAACGCCAGGTGGGTGTTGGACTTGCAGTTTGCACACTGCACTGCATGGTGGATGCAACTTTGGGTTGCACTACAAGTATTACACTTGTGGCTGTTGGTGTAGTGTGGTCCTAGACAGATGGCACACACTGGAGATTTCTTGCACCACATGGAGTGGTGGCCAAATGTCAGGCATTTTCTGCACTGAGTCTTCTGAGTTGATTGTTGGTAGCTAACTACCTTCAAAAGTTGTCCTCCAATGAGCACCCCAGTCTTTATCAATCTAGTCTTCTGCTCCTCAGTCTTCACACAAAATGCCACTGAGGCTCTCACCAATTTACTTGGTGATTTTGTAAGCCATCTTGCCTGGCCTTGTGTATTGATCCCATCATTATAGGTCTCAATCTCCTCATTTAATTGATGAATGGGGATACAGGTTGCAACCCCATGTACCACCATTTTTGGCCAGTTGGTAACTTTCTGGGCCTTTTGAATTGGCCATCCTACAAAGACCACTTCCCATTTTTCTTGATCCAAAATGAGCTCTGTTGGAGAGGCATCCATACAACTGAGGACCAGGTTCCCCTTTGGTGATGTATGGACTCTTGAAATAGCCCTTTTCCCTAGGATCTTATTAATCCTTTCTCTGATAGTAAAAGCCTGGTAATTTGGCAGACTGCAGCCTGACTTGGTCACCAGGGTGATGACATTCTCAGTGTCAATGATTTTTGCAGTTGTGGCTGGAGCTGCATTGGTGGTTGAAGTAGTAGCTGCTGGAATGATAGGCCTAGTATTTGTAACTTGGCTTGTGCTGCTAATGGTTGGTGCAGCAGCTTTTCGACTGAGCACCTTCATGGCTGGCCGAGCTGGAGTAACAGTGGCTGGCTTGTTATTTGGGATTCCCTCCCTCACCTTCTGTGCATATGAAGGTGCTGCTGGTACCACAGGTTGAATCTGTGGTGGTGGTGGTGTAAGACTTGGTGCTGGGTTTATTGGTTCAGGAGATGAGACCTGGACTGGTGGTCTAGTGGTCACCACTTTCCCCTTCTCAGTAAAGCTTCGAAAAACCTCAATGAGGTCCAAGACTGCTACCTGCTTATCTTTGTCACCTGTAAGACCATAAGCCTTAACTAATAAGTCACGTGCTTCAAAAATTGCTGTTTCAAAAGTATGTTTGATGCTGTGTGGTGCAGCAATTTTGACCATTTTTGATGGCTGAAAGTTGGTGTGGTTGGTGGCTGAAATACCTCGTTTCCGAGGCTGGTCAGCAAATGCGGTTTTTAAAAATAAATTTTTTGTACCCAAATCAGTTGAAGTGATTGGGTCACTGCTAAAAATGTCAACCTTAGATGTCAAGTTGACAGGTCGAACAGAAGTAAGGAGCCTTGAAGGCTTTGGTGATAAATCTGTGTTCCAGATTGATGATGTAAGCCTAGGCACATCTGACATGTCCATCTCTGGTGAAGATGGCATACTTGGTAGACTGCCCTCTGGTGAGGGTGATTTTGAGGCCATATTGGCCTTATTTATAGCTGGCATATGTAATCAGAGGCCAGGCTGAAAAAAATTTTTGAAAAAATTTTATTTTGATTTTAAAATGAATAAAATGTGTCTGAGATCACGTGATTTGAAGGGCAGATCACGTGATTAAATGCCAAGGCTTGGTGAAAAATTCCACCCTCTTTTTTTTTTTTTTTTTTTTAATAAAAGTTGAAATTGAAATTTAAAGTCACGTGACTCTTCAGTTATCACCTGATCACGCGTTTGAGACGCGTGACGCGTGACGCGTCGAGCCTTGGCAAGGCTGAAGTGAAAAATTTTCGCTCAGAATGCTGAAAATCGAGTTTTTGGTCGAAAAATGCCGGGATATGGGGATGCCAATGTCGAAAATTATATGAATCTGATGCTGCTGAGTATGCGAAACCGAATATCGAATTTTTAACAGCGTATCTGATGGTGGGCGGAAGTTGTTGATGAAATGGCGTTTTTCGAAAGTTTGGTGACGTGACAATGATCTATGCTGCTGTTCAGCTAGGTCCTAAAGTCAAGCTTTCCTGTCAATCCCCCCAGGATCCTGATCTCCAAGTCCTTGACATTATTGATGGACTTGGGAATATAACATTAATTAACATTTACAATCAATCACGAGAAAATGGCCCAACCATTGGGGGTTTGGTTTGATCAAAACCTCTCCTTCACATATCACATTTCAACGAAAGTAGCTCAAGCAAAGGCTGCCTTCCAGAGGATGGCCAGACTTACAAATACAGAAAGAGGTCTAAGTCATATAGCTATGAGACAGCTATACATGGCATGTGTGACAAGTATTTCTGACTATGCAAGCCCTGTCTGGTGGAGGGGACAACAGTCCTTTGCTGATAAACTTCAAGGGTTACAAAATATTGCATTAAGAAAAATATTGGGATGCTTTAAAACATCACCAATTAGACCAATGGAGGTAGAGGCATGTCTGTACCCACCAGAAATCAGATTGAATCATAGCAGAAGAAAATATGCTATGAGAACATTCAGTCTTACCCCAAATCATCCATTATCTGTGATGATGAAACAAAACTTGGAAAAATATATATATCAGGAAAGAATAAATGCAAAAGAAAATCAAGTCAAAAGAATTAGGGAGTCTTTAAAATATAACCCTGATCTAGATGACATTGAACAAGTAGACCCCAACCTTTGGTCACCTTGGGATATAAAAATACCATATGTTGTCCATATGGGAAATGGGGGCAAAGATGATGAGAAAATTTTGCACAATAAATTTCTAAGAAACGCTAGAGGTAATAGTCAAATAATTTATTATACTGATGCATCAGAAACATCAGATAGTAAAGGAATTGGATTATCACTCATTGCATACCACCAGATAAGGAAAATAAAAAGGACTGAGTACTACAGTCTCTCCAAAGATACAAGTACAATATATGATGGAGAGTTGGAGGCCATTGTCAGAGCTATTGAACATGCCCAAAGACAAGATTGGGACTGTAAGTTAGTTACAATATTCTCAGACAGCCAAGCAGCTCTCAAAAGATTAGGCAATTTAAGCAGTAAGTCAGGTCAAACAAAAGTGATCCGGGCTATAGAAGCTGCCTCACAACTACAAAACCATGGTATTGAGGTCCAATTAAGATGGGTGCCAGCCCATCAGGGTATTAAAGGAAACATTGAAGCAGACAAGCTAGCAAAAATTGCAGCAAATAGCAACCCAGATGAAAGCTATCCTTTGAGTCTAATACATATGGGAAACAAATTACAAGAAATAAGATGCCTAGAGTGGCAGAAAATATTGGAAAGGTATGATGAAAAAAGACAAGAGGATGAAAATCCCTATTCATATTCTACAATTTATCCATGGAGAATACGGAAAAAACCATGGATACCAAGGGGAGTAAGAAGAGAAGTGAGCTCATCATTCTATCAACTGAAGATAGGACATGGGTACTTTAAATCATACATGAAAAGAATAGGACAATCAAGTTTGGGGGACTGCAGCTGTGGAGAGGAGCAAAATCCGAGGCATTTGCTGCTAGATTGTAGGAGGTACAGCCAGAACCGGAAAAGAATGAAGGAAAGGTTACAGGGTCAGGAACTGAGCCTAGAAATTTTGCTTCATAATAAGATTGGAATTAGTGCAACATTAGAATATTTGAGAGAGACAAAAATATCGACTAGGGGATGGTATTTGGGGGGTGAAAGTAGAAGGGTTGACATGAGGAGTTGATGAAATTAGGGAAAAAATTGTAGTGAAGCTACACATCTTTTAATAGTCATAGACTCAAATAGGATGTAAATTTAATAAAAAAAAAAAAAAAAATGGCCCAACCATTCAAGCTCTCACTCAATACCACCTTCAGGGCAGCAGGATCTTACTACTTGGTGACTTTAACCTGCATCATCCAAGATGGGAACCAGAAGCAAGATGCACTAGTGAATCAGAAGAGGTGTTAGATTGGCTAGACAATATGGGCTTGGAGCTCATGAACTCCCCTGGACAAGGTACATTTTACAGGCCACACATGAGGAAGCCAACAGTGATTGACCTTACATTTGCATCCCAGGCAATGGCTGATCAGGTAAAAAATTGGCAAACACTGGAAGATCTTGGATCTGATCACTTTGGCATACTGTTCACTGTAGAAGGCAAATTTGATAAGTTAAAGCATCCAATAGAGAAATCTCCTCTCAATACCAAACATGCAGACTGGGATAAGTTCAATTCCATTCTAATTCACTTGGTAAAGAATAGCACTTGCCTCAGTAAAGGACGGCCTGTAACACCATCCAGAACCAATGAGGGGTTACAATATCTTTTCTTGGGCTCTACAAAATACACAGAGGAACTTGATAATGCAGCTCAAACCTTGACTACTATCATTCAGGAAGCTTCCTATGCAAGTATTCCACTTGTCAAACATGGACAGAGATCAAAGCCCTGGTGGTCACCTGACCTGAAAAAGATGCGAAAAAACATGAGCAGGTGCCAAAGGTCCCTGAAAGACAACAAAGAAGATCATGCATTAAAAGCTGGGTACACACAAGCAAGAAACCTTTACTTCTCTTCTATCAAAAATGCCAAACAGGCCCATTGGAACAAATTCTTAGAGAAAGGAGATGCCAAATCAGTCTTTAAGGCAATGGCTTACACCAAAGAAAGTAAGATCTATAAAGTCCCACCTATAAGAAATCAAGAGGGGGTAATTATGCAATCATTTGAGGATAAATGTAAAAGCTTTCGAAGCACTCTTTTTCCAACACCACCTGCCTGCTCACCACCTGATTGGGAAAGATATCAGCCTGGAAATTGGAGTTGGCCAAAACTTACAAAAGAAGAATTGGAAAATGCCTTTTCTACTAACATCAAAGGGAGGACACCTGGGCCAGATGGAATCACACATGAGATAATAACAATGGCATTCAAAGCAATTCCAGAAATATTCTTCAAGTTGTATTCCCAACTCATAGATGTGGGATATCACCCAAAGTGCTGGAAACAAGCTACAGGAGCAGTTCTGAGGAAGCCAGGCAAGCCAGACTACAGCCAACCAAAAGCATACCGTGTAATTTCACTCCTTAACTGCCTAGGAAAAGTAAGTGAACGAATTCTTGCCAAGAGGCTTAGCTATCTTGCTGAGACCACTCATCTCTTGCACTCCTCTCAGATTGGGGGGAGACTCAAAAAGTCAGCAATTGATGCAGCACTCCTCTTGACAAACGAGGTTGAGACCAACCGACAAATGAACTTGATCTCATCAACTATTTTTCTGGATGTCAAAGGAGCATTTGACCATGTAGCCAAGAACCAACTTTTGAAGGTGCTCCAACAGCTCAAGCTTCCAGTGAGCTTGATATGCTGGGTAGCTTCATTTTTAGACTATAGAACACTTCAACTGAAATTTGATGGGGAACAAGAGGCAATAAAAGGTATCAAGACTGGAATCCCACAAGGCAGCCCTATCTCACCAATTTTATTCCTCATTTACATCAGAGACATTCTCAAATCAAGACTTGTCCATGTCCTTTCATATATGGATGATATTGCTATCACCACTGCTTCAACAAGTATGAAGCGAAACATCAGAATCCTCGAGAGAGAAGTTAACCAGCTTTTTGAAACAGCTAAATCCAACTCCATTCAAATTGACTCATCAAAGACAGAATTGATGCACTTCACTAACAGGAAAGCATCAAGAAACTACCCATTAACCTTACCTGATGGACAACAAGTAATCCCTAAAGACTCCATCCGTTGGTTGGGTATCTGGTTTGATCCAGGACTCAAATTTCGAGGACATGTCTCCATTAGAACAGCCCAGGCTACACAGGCATTTTTCAGAATGGCTAGATTAGGTAACACTGAACGAGGACTTTCACCAGCAGCTATGCGACAAATTTACATTGCTTGTATTAGAATAGAATAGAATAGAATAGAATTTTATTAATGTCCCTACTGAGTCTATAACTATGAAGGACAGCTAAAACTATCTAGACAGCTTTAAGGTTAATAGTAAATTTGTATATAGTAGTGCTTAATTTTTGCCAATAGATGATGAGGGTCATGCCCTATTTTGTTCCTGCCCTGAACAATAGTTCTCTCAACCTTTCTTGATTCTCCCTGCTTATCCATCCCCACCATTCTCATTCCTTTGAAGATGCCATCTTCTTGTTGATACTTTAGTCTTCTTGATATATTCAATGGTATTTTCTATCCCAATTTTGGTGTGTAGCAAAAGCTTCATACTTAATTGGTTATTGTTAAGACTATTTATCAGCTGCCTCCGTTCGTGCCTGTAGTTGCTACAGCTGAGTAATAGGTGTTCCGGTGTTTCTCTCTTCCCACATCTACACCTGTCACTATCACTGAGCCCTCGCTTGTACAAGTATGACATATTGTAGCCATGTCCAATTTTGAGCTGATAGAATGCGCTCACCACTTCTCTTGCTGTACCTGATGGTATTTTGATCTTGCCATTAACCTTCCAGTCAAACTTCTTCTCATAGGATGAAGGGTTATATTTTAATCTTTTCTGTTTATTTTTCAGATAATTGAGCCATTGATCCTGAAAGCTGTGGTGAATGAGTGTCCCTGCTATGGCAAAGCTAGTCTCTTCCTTTTCAGGAGGAAGACATGATGCTGCTTTGGCAAGTCTATCTGCCATGTCATTGCCTTCAATACTCAGATGACCTGGAATCCAGTTGAGATTTATTGTTGAATTTCTGCTCTGAATAATCTTTCCAGCTGCTATAGCTCTGAGCTGGCAGGCCTGTCCTGGATTATCAGATGGTTTTTTAAGTCTATACAGGGCTGCCTGGTTATCTGAAAAGACTTGATAGCTATGTCCTGGCAATGTAAGCTGGCTTGCATACTCCATAGCCAGGACAATGGCTTCGAGCTCTCCATTATATACCAGGACCCTTGATCCAATATTAGTTTGAAATTGATGTTGAGTTCTGCTGCAGCTCCCAGATGCTACAAAGCCTAACCCAACACCTGTGCTTTCTGCCATCAATGAGGCATCGGTGTAAATAAATGTTGTGGAGGTCCAGTCAGTTTGTTGGAGCAAAGATTGATGTCTCTCTGCTGCTTCATCCTTGGGGATCCTCTCAATTGTGGTTGTATATGGAAGGGCCTGCCTCCATGGTTTAAAAATGAATTGTTTAATCTGTTCTATTCCATCATAATCAATGAGATTTGTAATTGAATTATTGATCCTGCTGAGCTGAGTTGGCTTTTGAAGATCAATATGGCTGTTCACTCCCATGTTTACTGGATGAAATTTGGATAGCTTTGATAGTCTTAATGCAAATCTTTGCATATTTTTACGAAGTCTAACCCTTGGTGGAGCCAGAGCAGCTTCTACCTCCATGGGAAGAATTGGAGCTGTCTTGAAGACACCGAGAATTTTCCGAAGGGCAAGATTCTGTATTTTTTGCAGTGCATCTGCTATGTAATTTTGTCCCTTCCACCAGATCACTGAGCCATAATCTGCAATGCTGATAACACAAGCAAGATAGATTTGCCTCAGGGCAGCTGGGGAGAGACCTTTTTCGGTGTTTGCAAGCCTTGCCATTCTAAAAAATGCCTGGGTTGCCTGGGATGTCCTGATCTGTATATGCTTTCTAAATTTTAGACTCGGGTCAAACCAGATTCCCAGCCATTTAATAGATTGGGATGGTTGCACTATTTCTCCATGGGGAAGTCTAATTGCCATCTCTTGTGCTAATTTTTTCCTAGTAAAATGCATGAGCTCTGTCTTGACTAGATCAAACTGAACTGCATCTTTAAGCCCAAAGTTGATGATCTTTGAAGCTTCTCTTTCTAGTATTCTGATATTTTTTTTTAAGCTAGAGCTTGCTATTGTCAGGGTAATATCATCCATGTACGAGATGATTTTCCCTGTATTGCTGGTGAAGAGTCCTTGGATATAAATCAGGAAAAGAATTGGTGATATAGGGCTCCCCTGAGGAATACCTGTCTTGATATCACTAAAGCTTTCCTTTTCACCATCAATCTCAAGTTGCAAAGTCCTCTGCTCCAAGAATGAAGCTGTCCAGGCTATGAGGTTGATAGGTAGCTTCTTTTTCTGCATAATTACCAGCAGTTGATTTCGGGCCACATGATCAAAGGCACCCTTTACATCCATGAAAAGGGTTGAAGTGATCAAATTAAGCTGTCTGTTGGTTTCTACTTCATTAGTAAGAAGTAGTGCTGCATCAACAGCCGACTTCTTCAAGCGGCCCCCAATCTGGGATGGATGTAGCAATTCTGATGTCTCTGCCAAATATCCCAACCTCTTTGCCAAGATTCTTTCCATGATCTTGCCTAGGCAGTTCAAAAGAGAAATGACCCTGTATGCTTTGGGCTGGGAGTAGTCTGGCTTTGCTGGCTTCCTTAATATGATCCCAGTTGCCTGCTTCCAGCATTGAGGATGATATCCTGCCTCAAAAAGACTAGAATATACATGGAAGAAGACATTTGGGATGGCTGCATAGGCCTGGCTTATGATTTGATGAGGGATTCCATCTGGTCCGGGTGTGGTTCCATTGATAGTAGCTGAACATGCACTTTTTAGTTCGAATTTGGTTAATGTTGGCCATGTCCAACTACCTGGCTGGTAGTTGTCCCATTCTACTTGATCAGCATGGGGAGGAGAGGGAAAGAGTGCATCTCGAAAGGCCTTGCACTTTCCCTCAAAAGATTCCTCAAATGTATTTTCAGCTGATAATATAGAAGGGATACTCATTGATCTTCTCTCCTTGGTATAAGACATGGCTTTGAATATTGATCTGGTGTCATTTTTCTCGAGAAATTTGTTCCAATGCTCTTGCTTGGCAAGTTTAATTGCAGAGAAATATTTGTTCCTGACCTCCAAATAGGAGCTCTTGGCAGCCAGGCTTTCTTTGTTGCTTTTCAAGAATTTATGTTTGATGGACATATCTTTTCTCATGAGTTTCAGCTCTGGGCTCCACCATGGCTTTGATATATGATTAAATTTCATCAAAGGTACACTAGCCCTGGTGGCATCAGAAATACACTTTGTTAGTTCTTCTGCAGCCTGCTCAAGTTGGCAAGAGGATAAATGATTGCCAGTCCTCAGGTAGTGAATTCCTTCAGAATGGTAATTGATTCCCCCCTCATTGCAAATTTGAAGGGCTTTGCATTTACTAATATTTTCCTTCAAAATAAGATTAAAATTTGGCCAGTCTGCCAATTTGAAATTTAATCTTGCTTTTGGTTTTAATATATCATTTAGTTTGGATGGTGTCTCAATGGTGAACAATATTCCGAAATGATCTGATCCTACATCACCCATTTTTTTTTTTTTTTTTATTAAATTTACATCCTATTTGAGTCTATGACTATTAAAAGATGTGTAGCTTCACTACAATTTTTTCCCTAATTTCATCAACTCCTCATGTCAACCCTTCTACTTTCACCCCCCAAATACCATCCCCTAGTCGATATTTTTGTCTCTCTCAAATATTCTAATGTTGCACTAATTCCAATCTTATTATGAAGCAAAATTTCTAGGCTCAGTTCCTGACCCTGTAACCTTTCCTTCATTCTTTTCCGGTTCTGGCTGTACCTCCTACAATCTAGCAGCAAATGCCTCGGATTTTGCTCCTCTCCACAGCTGCAGTCCCCCAAACTTGATTGTCCTATTCTTTTCATGTATGATTTAAAGTACCCATGTCCTATCTTCAGTTGATAGAATGATGAGCTCACTTCTCTTCTTACTCCCCTTGGTATCCATGGTTTTTTCCGTATTCTCCATGGATAAATTGTAGAATATGAATAGGGATTTTCATCCTCTTGTCTTTTTTCATCATACCTTTCCAATATTTTCTGCCACTCTAGGCATCTTATTTCTTGTAATTTGTTTCCCATATGTATTAGACTCAAAGGATAGCTTTCATCTGGGTTGCTATTTGCTGCAATTTTTGCTAGCTTGTCTGCTTCAATGTTTCCTTTAATACCCTGATGGGCTGGCACCCATCTTAATTGGACCTCAATACCATGGTTTTGTAGTTGTGAGGCAGCTTCTATAGCCCGGATCACTTTTGTTTGACCTGACTTACTGCTTAAATTGCCTAATCTTTTGAGAGCTGCTTGGCTGTCTGAGAATATTGTAACTAACTTACAGTCCCAATCTTGTCTTTGGGCATGTTCAATAGCTCTGACAATGGCCTCCAACTCTCCATCATATATTGTACTTGTATCTTTGGAGAGACTGTAGTACTCAGTCCTTTTTATTTTCCTTATCTGGTGGTATGCAATGAGTGATAATCCAATTCCTTTACTATCTGATGTTTCTGATGCATCAGTATAATAAATTATTTGACTATTACCTCTAGCGTTTCTTAGAAATTTATTGTGCAAAATTTTCTCATCATCTTTGCCCCCATTTCCCATATGGACAACATATGGTATTTTATATCCCAAGGTGACCAAAGGTTGGGGTCTACTTGTTCAATGTCATCTAGATCAGGGTTATATTTTAAAGACTCCCTAATTCTTTTGACTTGATTTTCTTTTGCATTTATTCTTTCCTGATATATATATTTTTCCAAGTTTTGTTTCATCATCACAGATAATGGATGATTTGGGGTAAGACTGAATGTTCTCATAGCATATTTTCTTCTGCTATGATTCAATCTGATTTCTGGTGGGCACAGACATGCCTCTACCTCCATTGGTCTAATTGGTGATGTTTTAAAGCATCCCAATATTTTTCTTAATGCAATATTTTGTAACCCTTGAAGTTTATCAGCAAAGGACTGTTGTCCCCTCCACCAGACAGGGCTTGCATAGTCAGAAATACTTGTCACACATGCCATGTATAGCTGTCTCATAGCTATATGACTTAGACCTCTTTCTGTATTTGTAAGTCTGGCCATCCTCTGGAAGGCAGCCTTTGCTTGAGCTACTTTGGTTGAAATGTGATATTTGAAGGAGAGGTTTTGATCAAACCAAACCCCCAACCATTTGACCATTCCACCTGTTGAGAGTTTTTCCCCACTTGGAAGTATCATCTGGCATTTCTTTGCCTCTTTGGTTTTTGCAAAATGAATAAGTTCAGTTTTTTCAATATCAAACTGGACTGCATTTTCTTTGCCAATTTCTTGTAGTTTTTTATATTCTTTTTCCAAAAGTTTAGAATTATTTTCAAAGCTATTTGATGACACTGTAAGAGCAATGTCATCAATATAGGATATAAATTGACCTGACCTAGAGCTAAACATGTCTCTGATATAGATCAGGAATAAGATTGGTGATATGGGACTACCCTGTGGGATCCCTGTTTCTACAGATGAGAAATCTTCTTCTTTCCCATCAAAGGCTAGTTTGAGTTGTCGGTCACTGAGGAAAGAGTCTACCCAAGTTAAGAGATTAAGGGGAAGTCCTAATCTATTCATTACAGCCAATAATTGATTCTTGGCTACATGATCAAAGGCACCCCTTATGTCAATAAAGAGGGTGGATGTCTTTCTTCCAGCTTCTTTTTCAGTCTGCACTTTGTCCACTAGCATAAGACAAGCATCAACTGCTGATTTCTTCAACCTTCCTCCCATTTGGGATGGATCTAGAAGGCTAGTTGTCTCAGCTAGATGACTTAGCCTTTTAGCAAGCATTCTTTCAAGAGTCTTGCCTAAGCAATTTAGAAGAGATATTATTCTGTATGCCTTTGGTTGAGAATAATCAGGCTTTGATGGTTTTTTCAACACAATTCCTATGGCCTGTCTCCAACACTTAGGCTGATATCCAATATTAAATAGCACTGAATAAACCTTGAAAAATACTTCCTTATTGGCTTGGTAGGCATGGCTGATTATATTTTGGTCTATTTGGTCAGGGCCTGGTGATTTGCCCTTGGAAGGATCACAGCAAGCTCTTTCAACTTCAAGTGGTGTCAAACATGGCCACTCCCAGTAGAGCTCTTTATGAGTAGACCATTCTATTTCCGGAGCCTGTGGTGGAGGGGTAAATAATTTTGTTCTAATTGCCTCACACTTGTCTTCAAAATTTGATTTTAAAACCCCATTCTTATCTTGAATCATTGGTAACTGGGAAAATTGGCTATCCTTTGTGTATGTCAGGGCCTTGAAGATTGTTCCTGGATCTTCTTTCTCCAGGAATAAATTCCAATGATTCTTTTTGGCAGTTTTTATTTCTTGGAAATATTTATTCCTTGCAGCAGTGTATTGGCTCCATCTATTTTCACTGGAAGGATCTTTGATATGGTTGCGTTGTGCTTTCATCATTATCTTTCTTAAGCATTTGAGCTCTTTGTTCCACCATGGCTTTGGCTTGGCACCTGGCTTTTTCCGTGGAATTGATTTCTCAGCTGCTCTGATAATGATGTCAGTGATTTCTTGTCCAATTATGTCCAGTTTGCTCTTAAGAATATCTCTTTCCATTAAAAGACTATGACTGTCCTTTCCTGATAGTTGTTTTAAGTTGTCTTGCTCAAGGATTGTAGAATCTTTAAACATCTGGCAGGTTGTGGCTTCAAACTTCTCCCAGTCTGCTTTTTGTGGGATAAATCTCTCTTTTTTAAAAATTGTCTGATGGTGTCCCTTTTCCTGGTTGAGAACTGTAAACAGTATGCCTTGGTGATCTGATCCTATGGGGATAGTCTGCCAGTCCTGAACATATCTCTCTGACCAAGTGGTTGCCAGGGTGAGATCAATCACTGATGGAACTACCATATGTGGTCTGTAGAATGTCCCTTGACCAATATTGTTAAGCACACTGAGTCCTTGATCTTCCATCCAGTCTTGGAGGTTATCAGCAGATGGTGACTTTGGGTAGTTAGGATCCCAGTTTGGGTGGTGCTCATTGAAATCCCCAACAATGATTGAATTTAAAGAAATTTTCAGGGCTTGTCCATGTCTTTCCATTGTAGTGAGGTTGTCTTCCGAGGCTTGGTTCTTTTGGTTATATATATTGATTAGGTTGATGTTATATTTTGGGCTACTAAATTTCACTGCCAGAATATCTGGGTCACTTGGGTATCCATGGAGAATTTGATGTTGAATGTCAAGTAGTCTTGAGATGTAAAACATTACTCTGGGTCTTAGGTTGAAGTTCAATGTTTCTGGAAGTATTTGTATGAATGAGGGATGACTGATTGACCTGGCCCCTTCATATGTACTTCTTTGCCTCATGTTTGCTATCCACGGCTCCTGGACAGCTATAATTCCTATCTTTAATTCTAATGCTAGTTGTAAGATTGCTTCTGTAGTCTGTGAATTCCTGTTCAAGTTACATTGGAGAACCTTTTGGTGTCCTGTCATAGACACTCCTCATGATTCTTTCTAGCTTCATCTTCTCGAGCTGCTATCCTTTCCATGATGGAAATTTTAGTTGGGCATTCATTGCTGTCAGCGGTATGAGCTCCATTGCAGTTTCCACACTTAGGGACCAGGTGAATACACTTAGTTCCTACAGCTTTGCATTGAGAGCAGGCATGCTGTTTGGTGCTGTGGGATCCAGCACAGAATTGGCATTTGGCCTCCCATCTACACCTACTTTCTTGGTGACCAAACACTTGGCACCTGTGACATTGAGTTGTGGGAGTGAAGTTCAAGTATTTTTCAGTGGGAAGGTATCTTCCAGCAACTATCAATTTTCGGGAAGTGGCCTGTTTTGCCTGAGCTTCTGTTTCAAAGGCTACTACAATTGATCCTGCCTTTTGATTTGCTCGATTTTCAGCTGGTGTTATCCAGTATGGCTGGCCAATAACCTTTAATCCATTATTGAAGGTAGATATCTCCTCAGATATTGAGGATAGGTCTTCCCCTTCTCCAAATTCTTCTGTGGGTATCCCATGGATTATGACTTTGAACCAAGGTTGGTCTTTCATTGCTAGAACATGTGGTGCATAGTTCTTCCAAATGTCAACTTGATCCAGTAGAAAATCTGCTGTGTATGCCCCAATGGTTGTAATTGCAATATTGTCATTTCTTGTCCTGGAAACTATGGCTACCACTGGGCCTTGTACACCTCGTGCCCTGAATGCACTATTTATCTGGTCTCTTATCTGCAATGGTGAAAATGTCTGTCTAGTTGTTGCATCTTGGAGGAGGATAAGTCTATTTGTGCTTCTTGGCTTAGGAGCTATATTTTTCTTTGGTTGTACAACTGTCCACCCATTACCTGTTTCTTTCTGACTGTTTGAGGGTCCTGCCACTGATGCCCATGTACGCACAGGCTGGCTTACTTGAGGAGCTGAGACTCTATTTCCAGTTTCAGCAGGCGTGCTAGAAGTTTGTTGATGATTCTTGATATTTTGCCCTTTATCTGTTGTGCATGGTTCTGGAATTCCAGTTGGTTTCTTTTGTTGCCTTGCAGTATTTTGGAGCACTTGAGCTGTATGCTCTAGTTTCTGTAACTGTGCTGCAAGTACAGACGCCTCCCTTTGAATATTTCCATCTTTCTCAATGAATTGTCTGAATATGTTCAATAGGTCTAAAATTTTTGTCTGTTGAGATCTAGATTCAGCCTGGTGAGCAGCCTTAACTAACAGGTCCCTTGCAGTAGAAATACATTCTTCAGCTCCATCAATTATGTCAATGAGCGAGGAAACTCCCCTGGCAGAGTTCTTTTTGATAGGAAAAGACTTGGTGAATTCAGTTTTCCTTTTGGCTCCACACTGTGGACTGAAGTTAAAGCCCTGCGTGTCAATATCAGCATCAAAAGTATGTCCCTTGCTATATTCTGTGTCATAATGTTCAGTGCATTTTTCTTTTCCTTTGGGTAGGTTTGATGGTCCTGAGTTAATCTTTGCTGGGTAGACTACTTGATCTGAATAAGAAATTTCAGACATATTATCTATATCATCTGGTCCCATGAGGGCTTTCATCTCCATGTTATTGAGAGAAAAGGGGTCAGGTGAGCTCCTGATCTTGTCCATTAATCAATTGAAATTGTGACAAATATATTTCGGTATTTGTTTTTCCTTTATTTCTTTTTTTTTTTTTTTTAATAAATTGATTTATATTTTTGGTGATTTATTTTTGATTTTTATTCTAAATCATGTGACCTGGAAGTCACGTGATCCACAAATTATTTTTCAAAAATAACGCGTAAAACGACGTGATTTTCGCGTAAATGGACGCGAAATTCTTCAGGGATCAATGAAAATTTTTTACGTCCGGCGACCTAAGTAGACCAAGTGCGCAATTTGTCGCAAATCTGCTCTCTTTCAACTTCGGATCGCTATATCTCCTTCAATTTTGGTTGGAATTGGTTCAAATTTGGTGAGAAGTTTTGTCAATTTGGGATTCAAATATTTCGTGAATTTCAAGTTGATATACTATGTTGTAGAAAAGTTATGGGTGATGGGAGATGGTGACTCCACCAAATTCTGGTTGGTAGCCCCTGTCTGGCTTTAAACTTGAATAACTCGACACACAGCAGTCGGATCAAAATTCTGATTGAATATTTGGAATGCGCTTGAAGTTATCAGTAATTTAATGTATCATAGAAGCTAGAAGGCCAAATTTTGAGGATTTTCAAAGTTTGATGTTCTGTACATCACCCATTACTTGCCAGTCTTTGACCCTACTAGCAATTCTTGAGGTTGCAATAGTCAAATCAATTACTGTAGCCCTTTCCATATGTGGTCTATGAAATGTACCATCACCTGGGTTATTGATTAGTTCCATTCCTTTGGCCTGGATCCATTCAACCAATTCTTCTGAGGGACCAGTTGCATTTGACTCAGGCTCCCACAATGGATGATGAAGGTTGAAGTCCCCTAGGAGGATAGTTTTGGGGCTTATTTGATGATGGTACAGGTGAGCATTGATGGTGCTACCCCTCTGACCTGCCTGATCATCTTGGTTGTACATATTTATTAGTTCTATATGGCTGGATCCATCTTTTAACTCAAGGATTTGAATATCTGGGTCTTGAGGTGAATTATTTGCCAGCTTGATTTTATTTTGGAGTCTCTTTGAAGCATAGACCATTGTTCTTGGCCGATGCTGTGCTGGAAACTTGGGAAAGATTTGTATGAATCCATTGTGTTGAATGGATCTGGTGTAAGTATAGTCCAGGCTCAGTGGATGTCTGGGTATCAGCCAAGGCTCCTGGACTGCTATAATGTCTATTTTGAGCTCTACAGCCAGCTGTAAAGCATTTTCAGTTGCTAATTGATTTTTATTTAGGTTAATTTGAAGGACTCGCATATCAGTTGTGTCTGACATTACAATTCCTCCTGGTCAAGCTTATTTTTGGCTGCAAGGAACACCTCACAGGTCTTGGAGTTGGACTGATGTTGACCTGAGCAGTTGGCACACTTTGGGGCCAAGTGGCTGCAGCTCTTTCCTTTTGACTTGCAGACACTGCAGTAGTGTTGCTGAGTGCTGTGATTGTCTCCACAGAGACCACAAACAGCTGATTTCCTGCAGTAACTATCTAGGTGTCCAAATCCTTGGCATTTACTGCATTGAGTTGATGGTGCTACATTGTAGAATTTTTCTACCCTTACACTTATGCCTGCAAGGTAGAGCCTGTTTCGAATGGCTTTATTTGCTTCTTCTTCAGTGGCAAATGCTATGGCCACAGATCCAGCTCTTTTGATGGTTCGATTTTCCCTACTTGAAAGCCAGTAGGGTGTTCCAATTGGTGTAAAGCCCTTATTGAAGGTCTTAATTTCATCCTTAATCATCTCCATTCCATCTGGATTGTCAAAGTCTTGGATAGGAATGCCATGGACAACTACCTTGTGCCATGGCTTGTCTACTTGAGCAAATGTAAATGGGATGAGTTTATCCCATATATCCCTCTTTTCCAGAAGAAATCAGCAGTGTATTCTTCTGTAGTTGTAATTGAAACATTATTTGCTGTGGTGGAGCTGACCAAGTTGACCACGGCCCTTTGATTCCTCTATCACTGAATGCCTTATTAAGTGCATTTCGTGCTACTAGGGGTGATGGTATGATGGGTGATTCTGGGCCTCTTACTAGTATTAGCCTTCTAACCTTTTTATCCACTGGTTTGCTTGGTTTAGCTTGCTGGTTGGCCTGGTTATTCTTTTTCCCACCAACAATTGTCCATTCTTGAGGCTTAGCATTGTAATTTGCTGATGTTGAAGCTAATATATTTGCAAAACTCATGGGGTTGCTAGCTTTTGGTTGAGTTTTGGCTTTTGGTACTACTGGTTCAATGGTTTTTGAGGGACTTGGAACAGCCTCAAGGTCCCTAGCTTTGCTCTCAATTTTTCTGGTTGCCTGTTCCAAGTTGGCTATCTGAGAGGTGATGATTGCTGAGGCTTTGGATAGTTGCCCCTTTTCAGTAAATTCCCTGAAAATTTCAAGGAGATCCAACAATTTGTCCTGCTCATTTCGGTTTCTTGTGAGGCCGTAAGCCTGGATGATGTTGTCCCTTGCTGCAAGAAGTGCATCTTGGGGGGAGTTAAACAATGAATTTTCAGTACCTGCAGATACTAATTGAATTTTTCGATGCAGCTCAGAGTGCTGGTTGAGGCTGCAGCCTCGTTTTCGAGAGTCCCCAGTCAAGTGGGTCCCTGAAAATTTTTTTCCATCATGAGATGGGCCAGCAATTGGATCACTGGAGAAGTCCATGAAAACATCATCAATTGATGAATTGAAAGGCTGGAGCTGGGTTAGTGATGCGGAGGAGCTGGAAGATCACTCCAAATTGATGATTTAAGGGTTGTTTGTTGAGATACTGAGGGAGGGCTGATGGTGGAGGGCTGGATGGTGGGGATTCTTAGATGGGGAGGCCCCAGAAATCGGCTTTTTTGACATTATCAGCTCGACCAGTGGGTCAAATTG
>OENG01000315.1:0-46096 GCA_900239735.1 Blumeria hordei DH14
AACCCTAACCCTAACCCTAACCCTAACCCTAACCCTAACCCTAACCCTAACCCTAACCCTAACCCTAACCCTAACCCTAACCCTAACCCTAACCCTAACCCTAACCCTAACCCTAACCCTAACCCTAACCCTAACCCTAACCCTAACCCTAACCCTAACCCTAACCCTAACCCTAACCCTAACCCTAACCCTAACCCTAACCCTAACCCTAACCCTAACCCTAACCCTAACAATAACAATAACAATAACAATAACAATAACAATAATGGGAAGTTTTGAAAAGTTAAAAAGAGATCTTACTACTAGAACTTATATAGTATATTTTCAAGAAATACATATGAGAGTTGTGTTATCTATAGAAATTCCAATGACTTTAACACCATCATCAGACAAAGAAAAAACCTAATAATATTGTTTAAAGAGAAATATTGCACAGTCACAATGATAATTTTTTTTTTTCTTAATAATACAGGTAAGTTGCAACAATGTTGCACCACAGTGTCTGGACACAACTATTAAAATCATCTTTAATAAGAGATATGTGCGGGGAAGAGACAATGTCTGGCTATTATAGATTTCCCTTTATTGATAGAATTTTGATGATGATTGTAGTGTGATATTTCTAATTATATTCAGGATTGGTGCATTATACTTTGGTGTAGTAGCGTCTTGGGCTTTTTCTGCATGGAGCACAGTGTGTGCCCAGGCTTTAGGCAGAATTTAAATGCCTTTTCTTAACTTTGTGGTTGGATACATTAGGTATTACACACAAAATGTACGCACCACATTTTTCTTTCTAAGCAATAAGGTGCACTCAATATATTTTAAATATGAAGTACAAAATTAATCATATGTAATAATTAATATTTGTGTCTGTTGATGGTTGAAAAATTAAATTTTTGTATTTATTATTTACTAAATTCCTCAAAGACTTTATTAGTAATAGCAATAGTTCAAATCTCTGTTTTGTATCAATTTTTGATAATTAGAAATGAGATTTGCTTAATATTGTATTAAATAATGTACTTATCCATAATTTTGACCAATTTTAGCATTATATGACCTTTTATTTTTGTGAAATATCTACATATTCCTATTACAACATTTTATGATGTTAAAAAAACAATGCACTGAAAGGTAGGTACTTTGTAAGGTCAATGGCGCAAGATGTGAATGGATGTTCAGTATTAGATATGTTGAGAAAATCAAAATGTCTGTTGTGAAAAGATCAAGAGTTCAGGTGTTCAATAGATAGAGGTGCAAAGATATTTATTATTATCAATAAGTTTCCTCAAATACATGACCATAATATGCTCAAGTAATGTTATGCCAATTGCGAATTATACATCATTCTCTATTGTTCTTAAACTTCCCAGTATTTTCTCATTCAGATAATATTAGCCTAGACAGGTACAGATCAGAACAGAATTGAATGGAATGGACTAGACTATAGGAGAACTCCTCAGATGTGTAAGTTCAGTATACCTATTGATTCAGAAAAACTTTCAATATGCGACATTTGACCATAATCCAAATTTTAGTTTTGACAAAAGGTTTGACTGTAGCCCTCCCAAGTTTGATGAGCGATGCATTCCTGATGTGTGATCAAATGATCTTAAATTAGGTGAAGTGAATTTTGCAATCTCACGCTTCTTTTCTTGTACCAATAAAAATTACCATCATATAAATTCGGAAAGATAAAGTGGGACAAGTTTTATAGATTGTATATGTTAATTTATGAGACTTACTGCTAGATACGATATCTATATACTGCTGGGAAGATTATTTGACTCGACTGGTTTAGTTTCCATGAATCGGTGAAATTTTACCTTTTGATACAACCCCTTACCCTTGAAACCTCATATTATTAATTATCTGCAGCCAAAGTAGTCATGTTAAGCTGTACAACAAACCCTCTAACTGGAACTGGTGAATAGGACTTTGTGAACCCATTGGCAGTGTTTTCTAATCATTATTTCCACTCAAACTCAACAATTTTGTCACTTTTAAATTCCCGGAGTAGGAATACTTGTACATCGTAGTGTTTACTCATTTTAGTGATGCCCTGTCATGTTATTTGGTTGTATGCTGGCTGATTGTCATAGTAGATACGGACTATCTTTGCATCATATGAGTAAAAGTTGATACCGCAAAATAGATTGCAAAGAAACACAGCCTCCTTGGCCTCTTTGGCCATAGCATAGACTTTTGTCATAGTTGAAGATTAAGTTACCCTTTTTATTTGATATGAGGGCCAAGAAATGCAGGCACCTTTCAGATAGATATCCCAACCTCCATGAGTGCGCCGTGTTAAAGGGCTTTGAGCATAAACCGAGTCAGTAAAACTGTGAATAACGGTATTAGAGCGTATACTAAACCTAAGACCAAGATGGGTAATTTTGATCAGGTAGCGTTAGAGATGACAAACTGCTTATATAGGAATTGGAGATGGGTTGGAAAGAAATCCACAGAGCTTTGTCATGGTATAAGCAATTTCTGGTCTTGTTTGAGTAGCAGCATACATTGCAGAGCCACCCATTGATGCATGGAGCTCAATTTCCGCTGAAGAGGCAGTCCCTTGAAAAGGCACAAGATGTTGGCCGGGTAGCATTGGTATATTTGTTGGAATACATTTATTGAGACTGTTCTTTCCAAGAACCTTCTCAAGATAGGCATCCTAATGAAGACAGGCTATTTGTTTTATGCGATTGCGAACAATACAGATGCCGACATAGCACTCCACAGCGCCCATATCCACCATCTTGAAAGCATTATGCAGGTATCTGCGCAACTTCGAAACGCCAGACTCAGGACAGATGAGTAGAAAATCATCTCTCTGAGTGACACGGTAAGTTTCATCAGAGATGCTGTGATAAACAGAGGAATCAAGAAGTAATGGCTTATATTCAAATTGGCAATTTCTTAAAAAAGTTTTGATTTCCAAAGGTGTGGAGACTGTTTGAGACCATAGAGCAACTTCTTGAGTTGCCACATCCAGCGGTTTACTGAGGAGCCATGTGGAGTACGCAGCCCGTCTGGACATGCCATGTATATGTCAGTGTCAATGTCAGGGTTCAGAAAAGCGGTTACAATATCCATCTGATCAACATGCCAGTCATTTAAAGCGGCGAGAGCAAGCAAAGTTTTCAAAACGCTAGAGAGAGCTGTACTGGTAAATATGTCTTTGTAGTCTAAGCCTTTCCTTTGATGTCAGACTTTTGCAACATAACAGGATTTGTAATGGGTCAGCAGGCCATCTTGTCAGGTCTTTCGCTTGTAGACCCAATATCCTGGAATAATGTCATGTCCAGGAGGGAGATCAGAGGTAGGTTAAAGCTGCAAAGTGCCGTTCATATCAAGAGCAGTCTATTCTTCCTTCATAGACGCTTTCCAAAGAACAGCATTGGGTCCTAGCAAAGCTTCACGAAACGTTTTCGGATCGCTGTCTGTTATTAGAGCCGTTTGATACGCTTGATATTCCAAAAGCAGAACAGGATTCTCAATGTGTGGAGTATGCAACGAAGTAGAGCCCTTTGTTTTACTGCGTGTGACACAGATATCTGATTTAGGCTTACAGAGATCAAATGAGTTAGGTCCAGATGTTGGCTTGGGCTCATTCTTAGCACCAGGAGGTCGACCATGACCACGTTTGGGCATTTGTGGGAGAGTAACAAGTAAAAGATCTTCTTCAGCTGGCATGTCGTGTGTTGCATCGAGGAGCGGTGGGATTTCATCATCCAAATTTGCACCCCCGACTGAGCTATCCTAAATATTGTCTGAGGCCCCCCCCCATTTATGGAGAATTTTGAATTGCAAATTCCACCTCATTGACATATTTAGGAGAGGGGTCAGGAATTTCATTAGCATGGTCTTCGGCTGAGAATTCATTGAAACGTTCCTCAATGAAACAAACATGAGACAAGTGTACAAGCTGATGACCCAGAGGTCTTGAGGAAATCCAACAATGATAAATATTGTTACATTCAAAACCAACTAAGATGCCTTCTTTAGCACGTGCATCAATTTTCTGAGACTTGACTCAACGCTCATTTGGGATGTATACAAGTACTCTAGAGCCCAATACTCTGATTCCTGAGTTATCAGGTTTTTGTCCAGAGGCATCGGATGTTGTAGCCCGAGATTTTGCTTTGTAGGGGGTCATCTTGTCGTTGGCAGAGGTCGTTATATGATTGAGAATGTAAATGACGGCGCGGAAAATTTATGGCTGAGGAAAGGATGGGATAGGCATATCTGACATAACACAACGTATTTGATCTAGAACAGTTCGATTTGAATTTTCTTGAGGGCCACCTTGTTTGTGAAAATATGCTGTTGTTAGTTTGATTGCAATGCCATACTGCTGGCACCAGGCGACCATTTTGTCACCCCCAAATTCATTACCGCCGTTAAACAGAAACATTGCGGCAGGATATAATTTTGGTTTCGGAAGAAGGGAGTAAAAGTGACCAAAGCGTCCAAAGCATTTCTTTTTTCAGTGAAATGGTAACCATAACACCCTCCTGTCTTTCCATCAGTGAAGATCATACCAGCTGTATGGCCATTATAACCCACTGGATTGCAAAAGAAGTCATCTGCATAAAACATGTCACCCCAATTCGACTCTCGATTAAGCAAGTGAAGGCATATATTCTTCTTCGGCTTGCAAAATTCGCAAGGATCGCACAATGTGGTTACATCGAGATTAGAATCCGTATTACGAGGTTTGTAAGATAGACCAAGGGTTGGATTAATTGTTTGCTGGACATTAGGAAAGCTAATGTGTCCTAGACAGCGGTGAAGAAGTTTTAGAGTGACAGGAGCTTCAAGAATTGCTGCAGGAAAGATATTTTCGGCTACTGGAGAGAGATGGAAACTCGAGGGTCGCATGGAAGGAATATTTGTGTTGAGAACATACGGCAATGATGCAGTGCGCAAGTGTAAGCAATTCTGACCACGAAGAAGTTGAATTATTTCAGAGCCGTCTGATTCATATAAAACCCGATGCTTATCCCACCCATCCCAAAGATCCTGAAGCTAACCAGAATAAATATTAAGTTGAAAGCCTGGAATGTAGAGAGCGTTTTCAAGGGCTATCTCGTTGACTGAGTCGTCTTGCCAAATAGCGCGAAGCTTAATGTAGCCAAGTCTGACAGGCTGAACAGGACCCCCCCCAGTTTTAACGAAAGGCAATCCAGCTACTGACTGATAACGGAAAAACACATTGATGTCATTTTTGATATGAACAGAAGCACCATCGTCATGCAACCAGATATCACGAGAGCTTGTAGTAGGGTGCATTGATGTAAACATAGAGTTTATACCAGTGTTGATTGAATGAAGTTCATGATCAACATATCAAAAGGCACCATTATGTTGGCGTTGCTCAATCTCAGGTGGGAGCATTGTCTTATCCCATTGTTGACTCCTTGAGAAATTATGGTGGGTTGGAGATGATGATTTTGTCAAAACTCCCACGCAGCCGTATTGAAGTGGATTTGTATTAAAATCCATGAAATAAGGACTAGAGGCTGCTGTAAAATTTGAGGAGGAGGGCGGCAAAGAAGGTGTGGACTGGACACGTTCATTGGTATCCTTCTCAAAAGGATTGTGGTTCTCGAAACAAGCATCAAAACCAGAGTAATGAGTTGAAATTTTGCTAGGCAATTGACGCATCTGGAATTCAGCACACCACTTCTTATTTTCAGTGTAATTGGACCTGGGAAATTTCTTCATATACTCGGCATGTTGCTCTGGGTATCTAATGAAGCATTTTGTATCATTGTGCGGGACAGTACACTATTGACAATTAGGACCATCCCTGTCAGACCAGGATCAGAGCCCGATGGAATTAGTATTCTTGACTTGATGTTTTGTGATTCATCTAAATTCCATTCTTCTAACATGATTGTAACATTACTGTCAGAATAACATGCCAAGCTGGTACCTGAAAAAATTTGTGATTGCCTCAGGAAAACCTTGCTGTTTTGGGTAGTTTTCAGCTAGAAAATATTTGGCATACATGTAACAGACGTGGTGGACTGGTAATGAGTCCTTTTAGGATTACATCTTGGCTACAACATGTTTGGATTGTACCTTGTGATGTAAGGAAACTGTTTCTAGATATTATCATCATATGTCAGGTAGTAGAGATGTATAGATATATAAGCTGAGAGGAAGAGGAAGAGGGACAGAGAGACAGACAATCACATCTTTTAATTTTCTTCAATTGAAAGCTCCTGTGCGAGCTATTCTCCCAGATACCTCCAGACTCAATCATTAAAGCTTCCAGACCAGCTTAAAAGGTTCGACAATCCCACTTCTTGTTTCTCTTTAACTGTGAACCTGTAACGTGTGCTTGTGAAATAGGAACCTGAATAGGTGCCATGCTCTCGGCCAATCTTATGTGATCTTGGAGGGTCTTGTAAAGAGTTTCAAGAGTTGGAGCGGGAGTAATAGATGTTGCAACAGAGAAGTGGTAGCGTTGAGTAGAAGCCCACTGAGGGTATTTCTGAGAAACCGCACGGATTAATACTAGGCAATAAACCAGTGAGGGAAGAGGAGAGCCAAGAGAAAGAAGACTTGAGACCATTGATTTATGAGCCAGAATGTAAGCTTGACAGGACGAATACTTCTCGAAGTTCTCTGTGAGTTCAAGAAAATCAGTGATACTTGTTTCGACAGCCGCAATGCTGTTAACTTGGAGAATGCGACAAAGCTTTTTGTAACTGTCACAGGCCAAATTTTCGGCCATGATAATTTGAATAAATTCTGGATCAACATTGATTGCCAGTGTCATTTTGACAAGCTCGTTTGAAGTCGTCCAATCTTTATAGCCAGCTTCCTTTTCAGAGTTATATATCACCTCAGTCTTTACAGGATCACTCCAATCAGAAAGAGAGTTTTGTCGCAAAGTGGATTTAATGAGTAGCATCCACTCTTTTAGGTTAGCGATACCGTGGAGTTTTAAGGCCGGAGGAAGCGCCATGTCATTGGCGCGAAGATTAGAGGGTGCTGTGGGTTAATAAGCTTGGTCAAAGCTCGACGGAGAGAGTATCCATCATGACGTCAAATATTATCACGTGTTCTAATGTTAACGATTACTCTTGTATAACTTATGTAGATGATGGAAGACGTAGAGGAACACATATACATTTTCGAATAACCAACCTGACATTTGTCGACCCTTGTGATATCACATTGTAAGACCTTCCAACACTGATCAGTGATTGCACAAGGCAATCACAGACTGGCAAGGAAGAAGAGACAGATCAATTCCTGAAGACCTCCCTGGCTTGACCATACTCTCGAGAAGGAATTTCTGTGCTACAGCCCTCAATGTTATTCAGACCTCCCTGGCTCGACCATACTCTCTGAAGACACGTAAGGAAGATCAAGGCTATAAATCAAGGCTTCTGATTCATTTCAAACTTTTGATTAAAGCCAAGATACGCGTCCTACCACGCAACTATCAGTTTTGTACAAATTATCTAATATAATGGCGAACGACACTCCCAAAGTCCCTGCAATTCCTACATGTACTCTAAATGATATCCTAACTGCAGGCACACTCAATATAAGCCCTGTCGCATGGCAGCAAATCGACCCGAGTCTCTGGTTTACCCCCGTCTCTGACAACCCGACTGAAGTTCATGTCACAACGTGGGTTGCACAGCAATTAGAAGACTACACATATGGAAACTTGGTTGGAGATGATTTGTTCTATGCTTTTCAAGAGGACTTTGCAACCTGGACGGAAATGAATTTTGATAAGATAAATCAGCCATTTAAGAGAGAACTTAAGCTCCTCCTCCGCAAGCGAGGTATCTATACTGGCAAGAATAATGGTCCTATCGGACGACAACTTGCGAACTTGCTTAAAATAGAGTCATGCCCTGAATGGCCCGTGGATGAGCGTTGCCCAAACCCTCATGAAAGATTTGTCACATACAAACCGGAAGCAAAGCAAGAGGATACAAAAGTTTTGTTGCAAGGAACTTCTTTTCTTGATTCAAATGCCTCTCAACAGAAAGAAAAATTACAAGGATCAGTCACCTCGAACCTTTACAAAAATGAGCAACCACCTAGGCAATCACAAGCCGGAACGTCAACCATGTTACAGAATCCTTACATCACATTACCACCAGAACCAACTGTAAATGAAGATTTAGATCCCCATGTGCTAACCCAATTCGCTAAGCTATGGGATAAAGGAAAAATGTATTCAGGCGAGCCGTATGATATACTTGATGACAAGCTTCGAATTTTCCTGAACATTTGTAAATTTTTGAAAATCCGACCCGGTCAATTCCACGCAGCATTTCCAAGGATTTTAAAAGGTCGGGCTGAAACGTACTACCTTCATTACATCGGCCCGGAAGCGAACTTTGCGTTGGCCTATATGAAACTTAAGGCGCATTTCGATACAGAAATCAACCATAATACGTACTACACAGACTGGACTACAACAACTTTTCATAAAGTTCGCCAAGAAAATAGTGAAAAGTCTTTACAAGAAGTACTCCAGATATTAATTGACAAGCTTGAACTTTGCCAACGCGCCCTTGGTCCGAACTATACTGGAGAAGAAGTGCTACGTACCGCCGTCATTATGGCATGTCGTGGTGTTCCTGAACTTAAGAACGCCTTATTCAAACCAGCAAAATACTGTGAAGAACTTTACTCGGACCTGCGATCATCAATCGAGACCTCTTTGAACGATGTCCCTCCACGCCAATTTATGACCGATAATCAGGAGGATAACGACCAATACTATCTTGACCGACGCTATAACAACAATCGGCAAGGGATGTATAAGAAAAATAACCGAGGGAACTATGATCAGGATGATTCCCGGCGGAGCAAATTCAGACAGGAAAACCTTGACTGTAATACGAGAAGTAATCCCACCTGGAAAAAGAAATGTTTTATTTGTGGTAAAGAGGGGTGTTGGTCTACAAAACATCCAAATGATGAACGTCGTCGAGCACGAACTCGTTACCTCGCCCATTGTCATTATACAGGCGACATTTCAAACGACTTCGCAACTTACCTTGTCGGCTACGAAGGGCACGAAATGGCTGTTCAACAAGATGAAACCCCAATGACTTTGAAGATGAAACTTATGCAGCCGAAACAGCAAACTATCTAATGAATCAAGCATATCTTCACCAACTTACAGGAACTAATGTCTTTAAAGAGCAAATAGACGCCCCGGCCAACCAGTTTTTTATTGAAGACCGTTACTCAAGAACTGTTTTCCAAGGTATTCTACCTGATACTGGCGCTGCCCAGGTTTCAACGGCAGGATTAGAGCAATACCTCGCACTGCAGCGAGTTGAATCATCTGTGCAACTTGACAAATCAACAGCTGGCCGAGCATCAGTCTGTTTTGGCAAAGGATCAATAGTCAACTCAATTGGCTCTACAGTGGTTAGGACACCAATCGGAGAAATAACTTTCCATGTTCTCGATACTCCAACACCATTCTTGTTATGTCTCGCCGACATGGACCGAATGGGTGTATATTTTAATAACATCACGGACGAGATCATCAGAGGAAACACCCGAATCCCGGTAATCCGAAAATGGGGACACCCCTGGTTTTTCCTCAACAGACTCGAAAGCTGTGCAGCGTTTCTTACTGAGATTGAACTTCGTCGATTACACCGCCGGTTTGGCCATCCATCTACGGATCGTCTTTGTCGTTTGTTAAGGAAAGCCGGACATGATGATGTGAACGAAAAATCGCTTGAGACCATAACCAAATTTTGTCACCAGTGTCAAATGCATAGTCCAGCTCCGAGACGATTCAAATTTACCCTGAAAGATGACCGCGAATTCAACCATGAGATCTTTGTTGACGTACTGTATATCATCGAGCGCCATGTGTTGCACGTTATTGACTCAGCAACTTCGTTTCAAGGTGCCCGATTCCTCAAATCTTTATCAAGCAAAGAAACGTGGGAGACACTCCGTATGTTATGGATTGATACATACCAAGGTCCTCCCGATATCATCACAAATGATGCCGGTACCAACTTTGCTTCTTCAGAGTTTAGGAATGAGGCCAAGATCCTTGGGATCACATGTAAACAGGTACCAACCGAGGCTCATTGGTCAATAGGAAAGATAGAACGATACCACGCTCCTCTTCGCCGTGTTTTCGAGATCCTACATGCTGAGCTATATAGTACTACAAGTCCAGAAGCAATACTACAAATGGCAATCAAGGCGATTAACGATACGGCTGGACCAGATGGTCTTGTGCCAACACTTTTGGTTTTTGGCGCATATCCTCGGATGACCGTAGATTCACCACCATCCCCATCAACCTTGAGGCGAACCGAAGCAGTTCAGAAAGCCATGAAAGCCTTGCGGAAACTCAACGCCGACCGACAGATAAATGACGCTCTGAATACTAGAAACGGACCTTCAACTCACGAGATTCTTTCATTGCCTCTACAAAGTGAAGTACGCGTTTGGCGTGAGAAAGATGGCTGGCAAGGTCCCTACAAGATTATCGCGACCAACGGCCATGATATAACTCTTGACATGGTGAATGGCCCAACAACCTTTAGATCTACGGTGGTTCAACCATACTACCGGAACTCCGGTGAACGTGAAAACTTAGAACCTCAAAATCATCTCGAAGATCAATCCACTAATGATTTTCAGCCTGAAATTCCGATTATGAAGCCTCAGCCACGCAAAAGAGGTCGTCCCTTGGGCTCAATGAACAAGTCGAAGAATGTAAGTGCGGCATACTTGACTAAAAAGGAGGAAGATGACTATGCTCTAGCTATCAAGTTGAGAAACGATGGTGTAATCACGTCACCTGAACCTCCCTTCGAAGATTCGGATTCAAATGAGATAAATGATCTAATCAGTCGTGGTGTATTCAAATTTGAACTGTTTAATAGCAAGATCCATGGAAACCACCGAATTTTTAAATCACGAATGGTACGTGAGGTTAAAGGCAAAACAACCAAGCCCAATGAAAAGTCTCGCTTGGTAATACAAGGGTACAACGATCAAGCTAAAAGTACCATCCTGACGCAATCACCAACCATCCAGCGAATGAGCCAACGTTTGATCCTTGCTCTCGCCCCCTCATTAATGATGAAAGGAATGATCATCGCAATCAGGGATATCACACAGGCTTACCCTCAATCACATACCAATCTCTCCCGTGTCGTCTTAGCAAGCTTGCCCTCGGAACTTAAAACAAAGTACCCTGAAGGAACTATTATTCGTGTAATTAAGCCTCTGTATGGAATTGCAGAAGCAGGTGTTCACTGGTTCTCTACTTACCAAGGTCACCACAGGAAACTGCTAGACATGTCCACTTCGACATTTGATGAATGTTTTCTCATTACAAATGGAGAAATAGATAAATTTGGTATTGTGGGAATACAGACAGATGATACCCTCATGTTATGCACCAAATCTTTTTCTGCAACAGAGGAGGAGAAACTTACTGAAGCTCAATTCCGAGCAAAACCTAAGGTGATTCTATCGGCCGAAACACCTTTAGAATTCAATGGAGCAACAATTATCTTTGAAAATGACGCAATTGTACTTAAACAGAAAGGACAGGGACTTAAACTCAACTTGGTAACTAACAAGGTGTTAGATCGAAATCAGAGGTATATTGAGCAACGTGCCCGAGGAGCGTATATTGCCTCCATATGTCAGCCCGAGGCAGCTTTCAATATGTCGGTAGCAGCACAAGCCAAAGATCCGGACGAAGTGGAATACACTGCTTTAAACCGGCGACTCAAATGGCAAATAAAGAACATACAGCGTGGATTACGTTTCGTTCCAATTAACTTGGCCACGGCTAAGATAATGGTCTTTACGGATGGATCATTTGCTAATAATAAGGACCTCAGCTCACAACTTGGATTTGTATTGATACTTGCTAATGAGGATCAAATCGGATCTAAGACCAAGGTTCGAGGTAACCTTATTCACTGGAGTTCGACAAAGTGTAAACGAGTCACCCGCAGTGTGCTAGCCTCTGATATCTACGGAATGGTCAATGGCTTTGACATTGGTCTTGCAATCGCATCTTCTTTAAAGATGATAACCGAACGTCTTAATCTTCCTGAAATGCCTCTAGTTATATGCACTGATTCTTACACGTTATACGAGTGCTTGGTATAGTTAGGTACTACTAAGGAGAAACGCCTAATGATTGATATTATGGCGCTTAGACAGTCTTATGAACGAAGAGAGGTTGCGGAGATTCGATGGATCAACGGGGAAGATAACCCTGCTGATGCTTTGACAAAAGTGTCACCGAATCGTGCCCTGGAACGATTCATCGATAATAATGAGTTAACGATTTGAATTGAAGGATCGGTAATAAGACCGTAATATTAGTCAGTAAGATATGGTAGACGGGGGCTTTCTATTCAGTGCTAGTTCATAAAGAAAAGATTGCCGGTGTGGGTTAATAAGCTTGGTCAAAGCTCGACGGAGAGAGTATCCATCATGACGTCAAATATTATCACGTGTTCTAATGTTAACGATTACTCTTGTATAACTTATGTAGATGATGGAAGACGTAGAGGAACACATATACATTTTCGAATAACCAACCTGACATTTGTCGACCCTTGTGATATCACATTGTAAGACCTTCCAACAGGTGCCATATTAAATAAAATGAAGCAGTCTAAATAGAATAAAATAAAATTCTAAGATAAGTGTATAAACACAGAGAAGTGATAGAATCAAGAGAGGTGAGTAGCGAGCCAGAGATACCTTGTTTGATAAACAAAAATTACTGAGAGGTAGAGGCGTGAATGCAGATTCAGAACGAGGACACCGTAGTACTGCAGACTGAGTGGTGATTAGAGTCGCAAATAGAAGAACAATTGAGTTACAAATCGTGATTCCACAGGAAGCGCCAGGCTCATAACCTCTTAAAGAGAAAGTGGGACACTGTTTATAGATTGTAAATGTTAACTAATGAGGTCTACTGCTACAGATGAAATCTATGTACTGCTAGGAAGTTCATGTGACGTGACTAGCTTAGTTTCCATGAAAAGGTGAAATTCTACCCTTTGACAAAATTTAAGCAATGAAAATAAATCAATTGATATAAATATTATGATAAATGAAATTAAATAAATATTAAAAAAATATCAATTCTTCACAAAGCGGCACTAGGCTTCATGAAAGTTATTTTTTTCTTTTTATGATAGAAACTGAGTAGATGATGAAGAAAATGAATTTATTATACTCTATGAAGAAGATAAATCTAATAATAGCTACAATGTATTTTTAATATTCAGTCCACTCTATGAATGCTTTGCTTTAAATTTTTCTTAGGCCTTATAAATAATGCAAAGCTAAGCATTGCCCATATTCACTGTGCTATGATAGTGTTTCAATACCAACAGTAATATCATTAAGGTCTTTAACAATGCACTTAGGTATCCATAAAGGTCAAATAACAGGTAAACTGTAATGTAACCCCCCAATTTATCATATTCTACTACACTAACTTATGGCCGTCCATTACGATTGTCTGCTGAGTTGCATTGAGTTTCCATATATCAAGTGTTATGGCATGGTAACAGATGCTTACAGAATGTAACCTTGTAGCCTTCAGTGTGCAAGGCAGGCTTCATTGCAAACTGCGGGTAGTTCCTAGCTAACAGGAAAATCTCTTTCTGGCTTGCATTAATTATGGCATTTAGACGTTCCCGGAGATGGTTCTCTTAGGAATTGGATGCCAGATAAGGTAAGGAATATGTGGTGAAACATCCACACGGAAAGTTAATGGTGCTCAGACTGTTGTATGGAGTATTATTTCGAGCACAAGAGGATTATTGTGGAAAGTAGCCTAGCAACATAATTCCTGCTCAAATTGAAAACCATGGTAGAACACCAAATTTACTACAGGTATATCTGTCTTCTTTTACCAGGGACTAACTGATGTGGAGATGATTCATGGTGTTGAGTTATTTCGGTGGCATTCTAAGCTATTCTAGCTATTAGTCACTAGATGCTTTGGGATGGTAATTTGTACTCTTACCAGTTTACTGAGCTTCGATCACATTTTAGATCACTCTCAGGAGTTTGACAGGAATTAGGCTGGAACTATAATACTATAGTTTGTAGTTTTCATGGATTGTAGTGGCATAGCGTAATATGAAACCTCATGTGGACAGCTAGGCTAAAATACAAATAATAGTTCAATGCACTTTTAAAACCAGCAAGGAAGACTGATAAGAGTAGGCTGATTTCATTAGGTGATGTGTAGCAGATTGTTTGGCATAGAGGCTGTGTGTTACGTGCTATTTGGTAATTTTATGTATATAAATACTCGGTGTGAAGAAGCATTAATCTTCACGCAACGTCTTCTTCAATTACCTTAATAATACATTTGTTTATCCTTCTCTTCTTCAGGAAGACCATTTATCTATTACCAGCTCTTCATCAGCAAGACCCAGGTGTAGACTCAATTGCTACTATCTACCTATTTGTCTCTTCCTAGAGAAGACCAGTCATCCCTTCAACCCACTCATCACCTTCATCTACCAACTAGATCTCCGTTAGACCACATACGCACCCTGTGGAATACTGTCCTAACTTCGCCCGTGAGGGTAGTAGATAGTGTCGAAGTATAAGTAGCTGAGGTATCTTCATGACAAAAGCTCTCCAGCTTTCAGTCTTGTACTATTCCCTAGTCATTCAACAATCAAGAACCTAGTCTTCATAAAAATATTATATTTATTATCAAGTATCCAAGATTTCACACCAACCATTTCCAAGTTAAGAAGTAAAGTAGCAAGAGAGCCTGACAGCTTTGTAGGAATGAATGTTGGTCAGGAATTGGAGGAGAGCGTGGGTATAATTAATGTTTTCTGGCGTATATAAATTCTCTCTTTAGAAGAATTGTAAAGTATTTATCATGCATCTCAGGCCAACTTGAGAATTCCCTGACTGTCACAGGTATCTGCAAGTTTACGAGGGTTGTCCATTTTGGTTGTGCTTTTCCAGTCCACTTGACTTGTCATAGGAAACTAGTCACGTGCTATTTGGATGCTAGGACTAATATTGATCCACTTTTATGTATATATATTGTTTAGTGAACCAACCTATCTTTCTTTCTCTATATATTACAATCATATTATTGTTTTGCCTTTAGTCAGAGTCTTTCCTGAACCTTATGCCATCACATGACTAAGGCTCTCTGTCGCCTTCCCTTGTTCTACACCCAAGAACTTTGTCAATTTGATATTCCTCCTCTCCATTAATATTTATAATAGGGCCTGGGTTTTTGTCCCCTAGAGATTGGGACGGCAGAGGCTTCTTGTCAGCCAGTAAAATCAAATCTACCTGAAACTGATTATGTATGTTATCGAGGTATATTTAGTTGAACAACTTCATGCAAAATTATATCTGTGACAGTATACTTTGTATGCTGCCACCCTAACATTTTTGAAGGGAGATGTTCAAATTTGGTATTTTGTTAAAGTAGCCAGACTTTATCACCTACGAAATATATTTGCAATGGTTGTCTCTTTTTATCTACCATATTTTTGTAGCATTCTTGGGCAGCTGCCATTGCAGATTGCATGTAGGTTGTAACATTTTTTTAATTTCTCAGCAAATATGATCAACTTTCTAAATCTTGATCATCAATTCTGTTTATTGGTCTGTAATGACACACACGGAAATAATTCATGAGATTGCTTAATGAGAGGCTAGGATTGATTCAAATATTATTTGGTAGAATACTTGTCCCAACTATCAGAGGGCTACAGCGTCTTTATCTATCTAAAGGTTAAATCCCCCATATCCCATCCATACTAGCCATACAGGACCTAGCATATTAAACTTGATTCGTATCATCATTTTGGGGTTGAGGTTTATCATGTACTTGCTACTTTAGTCGCATGGCTGACTACTATGAGACGCGCTCAGGTATCAACCTTATAACCTATACCAAACCCAAACTACTTCACTACCCTGAATATGACCCCATGAATAGTTGTAACAGTAGCCTGCAACCTAGCACAATTAGGCTAGACATTGTTGACTAAGACCTAATCTGAACAAATTAGCTCCGCCCTTCCTTTTCCTGTAGATATGGGGATATGTCACACTTCCATGACAAATTGAATCGGATTTACATAGTATTCATGTGTTGCAAAAAATGGACTTACACCTCCTAAAGACACAACATCTTGATTGTGGATTGCAAGTGTGGCAGCAGCTAATTATTCGGACTAATCATGTGGGGTATACAATACATATACACGCAAGTTAGTTTGGACTTCTTGGTTCATTCTTTCTGTTGGACCATCACTTTTAGGATAATAAGTTGGGCTTAGTATCTGTTTTATTTTCAACCAATTCACACAATCTTCTCCAGAATTTACTTGTCCAATTTGTCCCTTTATTGCTGGTTAAGGCTTTTGGAAATCCATGGTAGCTCCAGTGACATTCTAGGAACCTTTTGGCACAAGATTCAGTGTTCATTTTATCCATTGCTTCCAGTGTCACCGATTTTAATAACCTTTCTGTGATTACCATGATATTTTTTATAACATATGACTTAGGTTAGGTCAACCATAAAGTATATAGAGAGCACTTGGTGAAAACTGTCAGGCATAGGAAGCGGTTTTAGTAGCCCCTGTTTTTGGTGGTGTCTCCAGGGGCGAGGTTAGGACAGTGTTCCACAGGGTGCGTATGTGGTCTAACGGAGATCTAGTTGGTAGATGAAGGTGATGAGTGGGTTGAAGGGATGACTGGTCTTCTCTAGGAAGAGACAAATAGGTAGATAGTAGCAATTGAGTCTACACCTGGGTCTTGCTGATGAAGAGCTGGTAATAGATAAATGGTCTTCCTGAAGAAGAGAAGGATAAACAAATGTATTATTAAGGTAATTGAAGAAGACGTTGCGTGAAGATTAATGCTTCTTCACACCGAGTATTTATATACATAAAATTACCAAATAGCACGTAACACACAGCCTCTATGCCAAACAATCTGCTACACATCACCTAATGAAATCAGCCTACTCTTATCAGTCTTCCTTGCTGGTTTTAAAAGTGCATTGAACTATTATTTGTATTTTAGCCTAGCTGTCCACATGAGGTTTCATATTACGCTATGTCACAATAATCCATGAAATGGTGCCAGATAGACAAGCGCCCACAAATGTGGCAATTCTTGCAAAATTTTTCAACAGATTTTCTTATTCCAGGTCAAAATTTTCTCTGGCAACTTGTGCTAGAGTTGCATCTCTTCTGGCATGGCTAGATATTGTTGAATCATGAAGATTTTGGATAATTGCTGTTGTAAGAGGTTTATAGTGAGGTACTTATAGACGTCCTTGATAACGTACTACTCCAATGTTGCTGTTGTTTTGACAAGCAGCAATAGTTGCCATAATTGCAGTAGGCCCTGTTTAACCTTCTACGTGCAATCTGATATCATTTGGCCAAGCTCGTTCTTCATTAAAAGTTGCATTTGCTATCTGAATGTATCTAATTTTGCTATTTATTGCCTGGTTTAAAAGTTCCTGTAGATCCTTATTAATAAATATTTCTTTGCCTTCCGTAACATAGGTACTGTTTATACACAGCTTTGAAACATTGACTGGCATGAAAACCAGGCATTTGTGGATTAAAAGTCATGAGTTGCCTTCCTTGGGTCTGTCTTGATATCTTCTTGATAATGCATCTGTGTAAAAGGGCGAGAATCACGGACGCTGCACGCAATGGCTGCCACAAAATAATATATATTTTCTATGAAGGGAACACTTCAGTGGGACAGAGCCAATGTAAGGTGTGTGCTGACGCCCACCTTACCTAAGCACTTACTAAGCGTCTAACATGTTGCAATAGACAGATTATTTGCCACATCCCACTTACATGCAAGGCTGGGCCCGTAAGTCAGCCCAGCTAACTAACACTGGGTAAAACCCGTATAATTACTCCCCTCTCTTATATTTTTTTTTTTTTAAACCGTGGCGCGCACCTTCCTCTTTCCCTACTCCGTCTCCGGTTCCAAACTTGGCTTCAAATAAATCAAGTGGTTCGACCTCTTCCAATTCAGATCTGTCTTCCCAATTTGGTTCCACAAATCCTTTCCATTTCACCAGAACCTGCCTCACCCAGCCTCTGCCACGACGGAACCGCTCAGCTCGCAACACACGCTCCACTTCTTGTTCCGGCTCGATATTCCTATCATCTTTTTCTATCAATATGGGGTCAGGCAGAGAGTCGTCTAGTATTTGTGATGGCAACGGATAACAGCTTGATTTTCGTAACAGCTTCACGTGAAATCGAGGAAATATTCTAGACGGCACGTCCAATTCAACCACATGAGGTGAGATAATTTTCGTGATTCTATACTTGGCATTTACCCACGCTAATTTCTTCTTAGGCTGTGGTGTCTGTACATTCTTCAGGTTCAACCATACTCTATCACCCACTCTGTATTCTGGAGATGGGTCACGTGAACGATTAGCCTGCTCCTCCATTTGCTGTTGAGCTGAAGCCATATCAGCAGCAGCAAACTCTTGGGCTTCAAAAATTCGAGATACAAAACTCTCTGTTAGCTTTGATGGATGTGTTATTTTAGCTTTGTTTAGTGAAGAGCTTAACTTGATCGGCTCTGCATGGTACCCATGTTCTATAAAAAATGGGCTCATTCCTGAACTAGAGTTGTTTTGATTGTTTAACGCGAGTTGTGCAGTGGGCAACATTTTTGACCACTCAAATTGAGAGTACAAAATGAAAGCTCTCATATATGCGAGCACCTCTTGGTTCATGCACTAAGTCGACCCATCGGTTTCTGGATGGAATGCCGTAGATAGCCGCTGTTCGATATTTGTATGCTTACAAAGGTGTGTCCAGAAATCACCCACCCAATTTGACCCGCTATCTGAGGTTATAGCCGCAGGGAAACCATGGAAACGAAAGTGACAGTTTAGGAACCGCTCCGCGCAATCTTCTGCATTCATTGAGTTCATAGGTTCGAGAGTTACGCCCTTTAATAGCCGATCTGTGATTACCATAAGATATTGTGGGTCCTTCTTATCTCTGGCTGGTAAATCAGTCACAAAATCTATTGAAAGTTCTCTATGAAACCTATCTGGTATAGGTAAGGGAAGCAGTAATCCTTGTCGCCGAGTTCTCCACACATGGGAGCGGCCACAAACATCACAGTTTCTACAAAATTGGCGAACCATTGTACTCATTTGTGGCTAATAAAATGAACGGGAAATAATAGCCAGCGTATTATCCCGACCTGGGTGGCCTGTTATATGAGAATCATGAGTTTGTTGGATCAACGCTGTTTGTAAAGGCTACCATTCTGGCACCCAAATTCGGTTTCTAAAGCATAGAGCTCCTTGTGCGTTTATTTCACATTCTGACAACGAGGTTTTGAATCCTAATTGAGTCGGAAATGATGTTTTATTGTTCCACACCGAAGAGTAAAGTTCCGTGAATGTAGATATATTTTGCTCTGTCACAGTTCCAATATAGAAAGCAAATGGGCATTTGTATGATTGAAAGGTAAAGCTATAATTCATCTATGGAGAAGTAAACTACCTGCAAGTCTCCCGTGCTACTTATACACATCCAGAGGTATCTAAATATAGACTACGTTCACAATGGCAATAATACTAGCTTAAGGTTTGTTCTGCCATACGGGTAACGCTTCCGATATCCTTGGCACTATCCTTTACGTAGTCTCAGTGGCGATTACGTATCCATTTTAGTTAGCTGAGAATCCTACGAGTGATAGAACATGAAGGTTGCCTTCGATAGCCATCGAAGGCTACAGGAATTATCAGCTCACAAGCCGTCACAACTCCCCCTCTAATCTGTTTTTTTTTTTTCGATGCAATTTTGTATGGGATTCCGCTGGACCAATATATATCCCAGCAGTTTCTTTCGAAGGACCGTCATTCTTCTCAATTGAGCCGTATGTAGCCTCAAACTCTTCTAATGTCACCGTATCTTTAATATACTCCAGTGGCTCCCATGTTGGATCAGCCCATCCAGTCCATTTCACTAGAGCTTGCCTAAATTTGCCTCTTCCACGGCGAATTGTCCTGGCTCGTATGATGGCTTCTACTTCATACTCGGATTCTTCGAGTTCATCAATTAAAGGAGGATTTTGTGCATCATCACGGACTTGACTTGGAAGTGGGTCGTTGCCTGCTCTTTTGATTAATTCGACGTGAAATTGTTTATGTATGTTACCAGGGACGTTTAACTCCACAGTTAGTGCGTCAGGGACCGCTGTAACCTCGTACTTTGCGTGTTGCCAGGCGAGCTTTTTAGAGAGCTGTGACGTTTTTATGTGACGTAAATCTAGCCATACTTTATCTCCGACTTCATATCTTTTAGGCTGTCAACAAATTTTATTCGCGTTTTGTTTGTTTCGCTGTTGGGCAGACATCATTGCGGCTTGCGCCAGGTCTTGCGCATCTCTCAATTGTTGTAGGTAATTAATAGCTGCCACTCGACCTGGATGACGAGGTTTTTCATCTCTAATTGGTGTCAGTTCCATGAGGGGGTCCAGCTCGTAACCATGTTGCAAAAAGAAAGGACTCATTCCTCCAATCGCAGAATTTGGACGTGAGTTTAGTGCAAGTTGAGCCATTGGAAGGAGGCTCACTGTTATGGCCAGGCATCCTTGAAGAGGTTTCAAGGAGAAGATTCTCAGGAATAGTGGATAGGAGAAGGTTTCCGAGCAAACTCTGACAGTTAGAGGTGGAGGGGCTGGCGTCATGACTATATTTGCCATAGTATTAGTTGAGTCAAGTACTGTCTCGAGTTAGATATAAGGAAGCTGGAGCTACCACATAGTAGTTCTCCAGCTTCTCAATCTTTCATTCTTTTGATCTTTGATCTCGAAATCTAGCACTTGTATAATATCATACTTTTAGATCCTCACAGTTCGATATTCTCAGTCTTTCATTTCGTATTTACATACTCGTACTTGTGTTCACCCTGATCTATCAGCCTTGATCGCTGGCTCGGCAACTCGACTGCTTGACTTTGTGTCTCGACTCTCCTGTAGTTCTTCGACCTTTGACCACCTGGCACCTCGCCGGTTGGATTATATCTGAGTATCCTTCGTTAGCAATTATAATCTGAATAATTATTAGTACATTACCTTCGGCAGACGGCGATCTCCAGTATCCCTAGCGCACGCCGTAACATTTTGAGAAGCTCAATCAAAGAAGTCCATCTCATCACACATGGACAGAAATCCAGCCTTGCCTTCGCAACCGGAATGGCAAGTCATCTCAGATAGGTTTCGAAATCTGGAGCATCCTTCATGAAACCAAGTCGAAATTCGGACATCCCTGGATACTAGAGGAAATGGCGACATCTCCACTTCTTGATTCCCGCTTACAGCCTCGTCTTTAATTCTGATCGCAGCCTCGCCTGAGATTGCTTGTTCCCTGCAGCCTCGTGTGCGAAATCTTGTTTTGGCAAGTGTACCTGCACGTCTTTCATCGCGGTTTTCTCTAGCATTTATTGTACGCAGCTTTGTCTGCACTTCTCGATCCTATTTTGTCTTTTTGTCTGCTAGCTCTCGTTCGCATTTGTACCTGCAATTCATGTACGCAGGACTATCTGCACCTCTCGTTCCTAGCCTTGTCTACGACATTCTATACCCTGTAATTATTTTCGGTTTTCTCTGCAAATTCTTGATTGCTGTCTTGCGTGCTATCAATCATCCTCTAAAGGGCGCCTGAAACTCGCACTTGCTATCTTGTCTGCAGGTCTCGTTCGCAGTTTTCCCTACTCTCTCTCGATCGCAAATTCTACCGCGACTCTCGTTCGTAATTTGCCTCCAGCCCTTGTTCACAGCCTTGTCTACGACTCTCCGCAGATCGGACAACGAAATATGGTCTGCAGATACAGCTATGTTCCTAGCTCACAGGTTTGACCATTTTATTGATCACAAGGTCATCCACAACCTTGGTTTGCAGCTTCGTCTGTCAAACTTGTCTACAGTGCAGCCTCGTCTGCAATCCTCGTCGCATTCATGTCTGCGAAATCTTCAGTGCGGTTCGATTTGTGATTCTGATTTACGGTTTTGTCTGTAATCATTGACGCATTTCGATCTGCAATTCCCGTCGCATTCATGTCTGCGAAATCTACAGTGCAGCCTCGTCTGCAATCCTCGTCTACAGTGCAGCCTCGTCTGCAATTCCCGTCGCATACATGTCTGCGAAATCTACAATGCAGCCTCGTCTGCAATTCTTGTCGCATTCATGTCTGCGAAATCTTCAGTGCGGTTCGATTTGTGATTCTGATTTACGGTTTTGTCTGTAATCATTGACGCATTTCGATCTGCAATTCCCGTCGCAGTCATGTCTGCAATCCTCGTCTACAGTGCAGCCTCGTCTGCGAAATCTCGTCTTCAGTGCAGCCTCGTCTGAAATTCATGTCTACAGTGCAGCCTCGTCTGCAATTCTCGTCGCAGCCTTGTCTGTAAATTCTAGGTCGCACTTCGACCTGTGATTCTGATCTTCAGTTTATCAGTAGTTCTAGTTCCCAGTTCAATCCGCGAATTTCGTCCGCAAAACAACCATGTACACCAAATTTTGATTGCAGCTTGCCAACGAAACATCATCGCCGTTTTGTATACTTCTCTCGTCTTCAATGCAGCCTTGTCTGAAAGCCTCGGTTGTAGTCAATCCGCGATTCTCGTCAGCCTCAACTGAGATTCTAACATGCATAGCTGTTTACGACATCTCGTCTGCAGCCTTGTCTGTGCTTCGCGTGCTTACTTACGACTGTCATTCTAGTTGCAGTTCGATCTATTCCGCAATCACTGTTTTGGCCGCAACTTTCGCCTGCAGCCTCGTCTACGAAGTATCATTAACAGTAACAACTGCATTTCTAATCCACAGTTGTTTTGCGCTTCTCGATCGCAGTTCGAGCATCTGTGTCTTGTTCGCATATCTACAGTGAAATCCTCGATGCCATTTTGTTTGCAGAATCTCGTTTTCGTCACTACCTTGTTCGCAATTCTCGATCGCAAATTGGTCTGCATATCTCGGCTGTTGCCTTTTCTGCTCCCTTTTTCCTGTATTTTCATCAACAATTCCAGTCCGCAGTTCGATCTCTTCCTTCATGTTGCATCTCTGCAGGCAAAATTTCCTCTATATTGTACACAACTCTTGTTCGGTGCAGACTTGTCTGTCACAAATCTCGTTCGGTGCAGCCTCGTCTGTCACACTATAGCACGTCTTTGGAGGCTAAGGAAAAGTTCCAAGCACTCATCTTTGATAAATCTCGTTCGGTGCAGCCTTGTCTAACACAACTCTTGTTCGGTGCAGCCTCGTCTGTCACAACTCTTGTTCGGTGCAGCCTCGTCTGTCACAACTCTTGTTCGGTGCAGCCTCGTCTGTCACACTATAGCTCGTCTTTGGAGGCTAAGGAAAAGTTCCAAGCACTCATCTTTGATAAATCTCGTTCGGTGCAGCCTCGTCTGTCACAACTCTTGTTCGGTGCAGCCTCGTCTGTCACAACTCTTGTTCGGTGCAGCCTCGTCTGTCACAACTCTTGTTCGGTGCAGCCTCGTCTGACACAAATCTCGTTCGGTGCAGCCTTGTCTGTCACAACTCTTGTTCGGTGCAGCCTTGTCTGACACAAATCTCGTTCGGTGCAGCCTTGTCTGTCACAACTCTTGTTCGGTGCAGCCTCGTCTGTCACAACTCTTGTTCGGTGCAGCCTCGTCTGTCACACTATAGCTCGTCTTTGGAGGCTAAGGAAAAGTTCCAAGCACTCATCTTTGATAAATCTCGTTCGGTGCAGCCTCGTCTGTCACAACTCTTGTTCGGTGCAGCCTCGTCTGTCACAACTCTTGTTCGGTGCAGCCTCGTCTGTCACAACTCTTGTTCGGTGCAGCCTCGTCTGACACAAATCTCGTTCGGTGCAGCCTTGTCTGTCACAACTCTTGTTCGGTGCAGCCTTGTCTGACACAAATCTCGTTCGGTGCAGCCTTGTCTGTCACAACTCTTGTTCGGTGCAGCCTCGTCTGTCACAACTCTTGTTCGGTGCAGCCTCGTCTGTCACAACTCTCGTTCGGTGCAGCCTTGTCTGTCACAACTCTTGTTCGGTGCAGCCTCGTCTGACACAAATCTCGTTCGGTGCAGCCTTGTCTGTCACAACTCTTGTTCGGTGCAGCCTTGTCTGACACAAATCTCGTTCGGTGCAGCCTTGTCTGTCACAACTCTTGTTCGGTGCAGCCTCGTCTGTCACAACTCTTGTTCGGTGCAGCCTCGTCTGTCACACTATAGCTCGTCTTTGGAGGCTAAGGAAAAGTTCCAAGCACTCATCTTTGATAAATCTCGTTCGGTGCAGCCTCGTCTGTCACAACTCTTGTTCGGTGCAGCCTCGTCTGTCACAACTCTTGTTCGGTGCAGCCTCGTCTGACACAAATCTCGTTCGGTGCAGCCTTGTCTGTCACAACTCTTGTTCGGTGCAGCCTTGTCTGACACAAATCTCGTTCGGTGCAGCCTTGTCTGTCACAACTCTTGTTCGGTGCAGCCTCGTCTGTCACAACTCTTGTTCGGTGCAGCCTCGTCTGTCACAACTCTCGTTCGGTGCAGCCTTGTCTGTCACAACTCTTGTTCGGTGCAGCCTCGTCTGACACAAATCTCGTTCGGTGCAGCCTTGTCTGTCACAACTCTTGTTCGGTGCAGCCTTGTCTGACACAAATCTCGTTCGGTGCAGCCTTGTCTGTCACAACTCTTGTTCGGTGCAGCCTCGTCTGTCACAACTCTTGTTCGGTGCAGCCTCGTCTGTCACACTATAGCTCGTCTTTGGAGGCTAAGGAAAAGTTCCAAGCACTCATCTTTGATAAATCTCGTTCGGTGCAGCCTCGTCTGTCACAACTCTTGTTCGGTGCAGCCTCGTCTGTCACAACTCTTGTTCGGTGCAGCCTCGTCTGTCACAACTCTTGTTCGGTGCAGCCTCGTCTGACACAAATCTCGTTCGGTGCAGCCTTGTCTGTCACAACTCTTGTTCGGTGCAGCCTTGTCTGACACAAATCTCGTTCGGTGCAGCCTTGTCTGTCACAACTCTTGTTCGGTGCAGCCTTGTCTGTCACAACTCTCGTTCGGTGCAGCCTTGTCTGTCACAACTCTTGTTCGGTGCAGCCTCGTCTGTCACAAATCTTGTTCGGTGCAGCCTCGTCTGATACAAATCTCGTTCAACCTTGGAAGTTAAGGAAAAATTCCAAGCACTCCTCTTTGATGTCTCGTTTGTTAAGTAGTTTGAAAACCTCTCTCGACTCGAATTGGTTTGGCCAAGAAATTATCAAGGCGCTCAAACCATCAATCACTTGCCAACAGTCTGGTCTGCGAAGTCCTGTCCCTAGGATCATCTGAAAGTCTATTCTAGAGTTACAACTCCCATTCTCGTCTGCGAAATATTGCCCGTAGTGCAATCTCTGATTCTCAAAAGCAGTCTTGTCGGCAATCTAATCCGCCTTTCGATATTCACCTTCTCGATCGCAGTTTGACTGTAACAACTCATCTGAAATATGATTTGCCACTCGATCGCAGCTATTATGGCCAAATCCCTTCCATGTTTCGATCCTGCAACCTCGTCCACAGCATCTTCTGCCAATTCTCGCTCATTCCAGGAGACTGATGAAAATTTCATAGATCTCACCTTTGAACTATCAAGTTAAAACTCTCGAAGCTGTCACGTCTCGAATTTGTTAGGCCAAATAATCACCAGGGCACACAAATTATTTGTCCTTTGTCAGACTCACATCCCTTTAGGACTAGGTCCAACTGTCAAAAACAGTTTCAGTCACTCGGAATCCCTATGTAACAAAGATGAAACAAAATTTAACCAATGGTCGCCACACTCTAAACCGGAATACGAAGCCTCATGAAACCATTCAATCATGCCCAGGATCATAATGCCAAATTCACTTGATCGGTTCTATACCCAGTAGCCTTTTATTAATTATTATCGCTCGTAGGAACTTCGCTCAGTAAAAGGGGAGAATAGTGTTATGGCCAGGCATCCTTGAAGAGGTTTCAAGGAGAAGATTCTCAGGAATAGTGGATAGGAGAAGGTTTCCGAGCAAACTCTGACAGTTAGAGGTGGAGGGGCTGGCGTCATGACTATATTTGCCATAGTATTAGTTGAGTCAAGTACTGTCTCGAGTTAGATATAAGGAAGCTGGAGCTACCACATAGTAGTTCTCCAGCTTCTCAATCTTTCATTCTTTTGATCTTTGATCTCGAAATCTAGCACTTGTATAATATCATACTTTTAGATCCTCACAGTTCGATATTCTCAGTCTTTCATTTCGTATTTACATACTCGTACTTGTGTTCACCCTGATCTATCAGCCTTGATCGCTGGCTCGGCAACTCGACTGCTTGACTTTGTGTCTCGACTCTCCTGTAGTTCTTCGACCTTTGACCACCTGGCACCTCGCCGGTTGGATTATATCTGAGTATCCTTCGTTAGCAATTATAATCTGAATAATTATTAGTACATTACCTTCGGCAGACGGCGATCTCCAGTATCCCTAGCGCACGCCGTAACACTCACCCAATTGTCTTGTGCGTAGCATGTGAATACTCGTAAGTATTTATAAATCTCTTGGTTTGCCCGTTCGCTTGCAATTGATTGTGGGTGATAGGAGGTTGTAAGGCGCTGCTTAATGCCAGTGATTTGACAAAATGTTTTCCAGAAATGGCTTGTCCAGTCACTACCCCTGTCGCTTTTCAAGTAGCGTGGGAATCCATAATAACAATAGTAACGGTCAACAAAGATATCTGCACAATTCTCCGAAGTCATTGAATCAGTACCAAAGATAAATATGTCCTTTGAAAGGCGATCCGTAATGACCATTAAATTTGTGTAGCCTTCAGATGGTGGTAAATCTGTCACAAAATCAATCGTTAAATTGCTACCAATTTGTTCGGGAATAGGGAGTGATTGTAGAAAGCCCGCTTTCGATTCGCGCCACACCATTGTTTGTCCACATACATTGCAATTTCGGATAAACTGTCGAACCAATTCCCTCAACTTGGGCCAGAACCAACAACGTAATATCATGCTGACCATGTTATCTTTTCCTGGATGTCCCAATAATTGGCTATCGTGTATACGTTGCATTATAGCCGTCTTCAAGGGTTCGTAATTAGGCACCCAAATCCTATTTTCCCTCCCTCGAAGAACCCCATCTGCTGCTACACTACACTCTGCTATGTTAGCTGACAGTTTGTAGGCTAAATCGGGTGGAAATCCGCGTTCCCCTGTTCGCACCGCATCACGGGCACGTCTCCAATCTGTATCAATTTCAACACCAATCTTCCATAATGCCTGTACCTCATCATCCTCAAATAACCGGGCCAAAGCAGCCTGATCTTGCAGATTATCTTCACCCCCCTCGGGTCCTACAACAGCTGGAAGTACGTCCACACTGGGTAAGAGCTGAATTACGCGTCCCCTTGTCCTATCGTCACTAAATCCAGTAGGTTTGTCTTGATCTCGTCTTGACAAAGCATCCGGTCGCTCACAATCATGTCCTAGTCGCCACTTAAAAATATACCGAAAATGCTGTAAAACATCATTATATCTAACTTGTCGCTCGTTGAGGAGACGTTTAGTAGCAAAATATTCCAAGTTCTTGTGGTCGCTGAAGATTGTAAATGGTTTTGCAACTGACATCAGTTCCGGCTTCCATTCTCGCAAACAAGCTACGATTGAATGCATCTCCTTGTCGTGAATTGGATAATTTGCTTCTGCGCTTGTTAACCTCTTCAAAAAATAGGCCACCGGCCTAACCCGTCCTTGATTGTCAGTTTGTGAAAGACAACCACCTATAGCGTATCCCGAACTATCAGCTTCTACAATTGTTTCACAATCTGGGTCCCATTGAGCTAGAACAGGTTCTGACGCAAAAACTTGCTTTAGCTTTTCAAACGCTTCATTTTCTTCACGTCCCCATTTCCACCCGACATTATTTTTCGTCAAGTTAGTCAAGGGTGCGGCAATATCCGAAAATCCTTCAACAAAGCACCAATAGAAATTAGCAAAGCCAAGAAATGACCTCACACCTTTCACATTTGTTGGCGCATTCCATTCTAAAATAGCCTTGACTTTAGTAGGGTCAACAGCCACACCCTCACCAGCCTTCACAATAAACCCTAGGTATTTGACCTGTTTCTGTAGAAATTCACACTTGTCAATGTCGAGAAAGAGTCCAGCCTTTTCAAGTTTTCGAAGTATACTACGAACTGTCTCCCAGTGTCCTCCCTCACTACCGTCTGTGTAAGCCAGGATATCATCAACATAAGCCGTCGCATCTAGATCATGATGCTCTCGTAGGTGTTTGTTAATATATCTTTGAAAAGATGCCAGTGCGTTAATTAGACCAAAGGGCGTAACCAACCATTCGAATAACCCTAGTTGGCAGTGAAATGCTGTCATCCATTCATCCCCTTCACGAACTCTCACGCGATGGAAAGCCGATTTTACATCTAGCTTTGTAAAATAACGAGCCTTGGATAACTGTCGTAGGGTTTCTTTAAACAGGGGAAGTGGGTAGCGATCCGGTACTGTAATTGCGTTAAGTCCACGGTAATCCACACAAAATTGTAAACCCTCATTTGGCTTCTTTGCAAAAAGTACTGGTGATGCGGCTGCCGAACTGCTTGGTATAATCCAACCCTTGGCGAGCAGTTCTGTCAGTGTTTTCCGTAGGACAAGAAGCTCTTCTCTCGACATACTGTACAAAGGCCCCCATGGAGGCTGCAGAGCCTTCCCATTTTCGTGGCGTAGATTTATGGCATGATCTAAGTTGTTCCGAGGGTGTGGCAAGTTGTTTGCTCCTTTATCGTCTGCAAAGAGGTGGGCAAATTCTTTTACTGGGTCCGGTAGGCGTGCTCTAGCTTCCTTTGACGTTAGGCATGGTTTCGTCCGGAGTGCTTTGTTTATATCCTCTATTGAGGCCTTGCAGACAGGAACAGTTCTGATCATTGATGACAATAACTCTATAGTGGCTAGCTTAGGTTCCTTAACACCCAGAAACTTCTGGCGCCAACGTTTTACGCTATAAACAGATGCACCGCATTTCTTGAGCTCTAAACGTTGCTCCTTAGAGTGTATCACTGCATCCTGATCTTCCAACCATTTTTTTCCAAGAATTAGCTGGTGTGTACTGGAAGGAACTACATACAGCCAAAGTTTTTTTGTAAAATTCCCGTCAAGATCAATTGAAATGTATGTTATATCCTTCACCATTGGTTTCCCCTTCGAAGAGCTCTCCACAGTCTGAAGAAATCGTGGAGAAATTGACTTTCGAGGTAAACATAGTTTTGTTACTAATGAGTCCTCAATAATCCCGGAACATAGACATCCATTGTCTATCAATGCTTGTACCATGGTTATGTCGTTGATCAGCACATTAACGAGAAATGGTTTTGTGTTCAAATTAAATTCCTGTTCTATATTTGTGGCCGCTCTTGTCGGAGCATCACTTGATGACGTGAGTGATGATATGGATGCGTAGTCCCTTCTCTTCTCCCTCTCTTCTTCTGATTCCGCTTTATTTTCGAGGATAGTTGTTGGCTTTTTGAACTTAGGATTTATTGCCGGAAGTAGAATACAATGATTGGTACTGCACCCTTGTCGCTCACATCTAAAACATCTGCATTCCATTTTAAGCCTGTCAATTTGGTCTGCTGTTTTCCATAAAGCTTGTAGAGGCCTGCCGTTAGGTCCCAACGTCGCTTTCACCGGACGAGCAACGTCCTTTTTGTGAAAAACTCCTCCCGATGGAAGAAGAGGGCAGACTCTGGCATAGCAGCCTCGTTTTTCACACCTAAAACACCTGTTTTCTTGACGAAGTTCCTCAATTTTTGTTGCTGATTTCCATTGCGCTTTCAAATTTTTTGCTTTTGGAACTTGAAACGATTGCATTTTTCGTGATTTTAAGATTGTACGCTGTATCTCTCGTCGTATCTTTCGTAGTCGTGTCTATCGTCGTATCTCTCAACGCAATATCTCTCGTCGTCGTATCTTTTGTCGTATCTTTTGTCGTATCTATCGTCGTATCTATCGTCGTATCTATCGTCTTCGTATCTTTCGTAACTAGAGATAGATGAATTATATGTCACAGTTCCAATATAGAAAGCAAATGGGCATTTGTATGATTGAAAGGTAAAGCTATAATTCATCTATGGAGAAGTAAACTACCTGCAAGTCTCCCGTGCTACTTATACACATCCAGAGGTATCTAAATATAGACTACGTTCACAGTGGCAATAATACTAGCTTAAGGTTTGTTCTGCCACACGGGTAACGCTTCCGATGTCCTTGGCACTATCCTTTACGTAGTCTCAGTGGCGATTACGTATCCATTTTAGTTAGCTGAGAATCCTACGAGTGATAGAACATGAAGGTTGCCTTCGATAGCCATCGAAGGCTACAGGAATTATCAGCTCACAAGCCGTCACATGCTCCACACCTTGATCCCACAAAATTTGTAAACTCTTTTCTTCAAATAATTGGGTCCCCCATGGTATAGAGGAGCTTAGAGAAGATAGACTAGATACTGACTCATATGTTTTACTGCCAAACCAAGTATCTCTAATTAGTTGGAATTCTCGCCCTTTAATATGAGGATCCTCAGGATTGTTTGGTAAGTCTTGCTCCCGACGAGATAAAGCATCAGGACGCTGCCCTTACTTGCCCGGTCTGAAGATAAACTGGAAATTAAATTGAGATAGTACTTGTGACCATCTCACCTGCCGCTCTGTCAGTTTTTGTGTTGTCATGAAGTATCTAAGATTATTATGATCCGTGAGAATTCTAAATGGCTGCTGTAGACCCATTAATTCGCCCCTCCATTTGTTTAGACACCTGATGATACCCAAAAGTTCTTTATCATGAATGTCATAATTGCACTCCACCGGAGCGAGCTTTTTAGAGTAATAAGCTACCGGTCGAAGACATCCAGTATTATCATACTGTGAGAGACAGCCCCCTGTAGCCCAGCCCGAAGAATCGCTTTCTATCACTGTCTCCCGGCTCTCATCCCACATAGCTAATACAGGTGCTGAGATGAACAGTTGTTTAAGTTTTTCAAATGCACTTTGGTGCTTGTTAGTCCAACAAAATTGTGTTGCCTTTTTCGTAAGACTCAGAAGAGGGCTCAAAATGTCGGCAAAGTTCTTCACAAATCCTCGGTAAAAGTTAGCAAAGCCAAGAAAACTTCGGACTGCTTTGACATCTTTTGGTGCCTCCCATGTAGATATTGCTTCTATCTTCTGGGGGTCTACTTTGATTCCTTCTTCGACATTGATTACAAACCCCAGATATTTGATTTCTTTCCTAGCAAATTCAAACTTCCCAGGGTCAAGCCTTAGTCCCGCATCTCTCAATCTATTCAGAACCTGCTGTACTTTAATCCAGTGGTCTGAAACATTACCTTCCGAGAAGATTACAACGTCGTCTAGGTAGGCCGCACATGTATCACCCAATAAATTACCCAATACCTTATTAATCCATCATTGAAAAGCAGCCGGTGCACCTGCTAACCCAAAAGGTGTAACTAGCCACTCATAAGATCCAAATATTGTTCGGAATGCCGTCTTCCATTTGTCACCTTTTGCAATGCGAAGTCTGTGAAAGGCTGCCCGGACATCAACCTTAGAGATCCAAGTTGCTTTGGCCACTAGTCTAAGCGTTTCTCGTATTAGGGGCAGTGGGTATCGATCTCTTTCCGCTACGGCGTTCAGCGCGCAGTAGTCAACACAAAATCTTAAGCCTCCCTGAGGTTTTCGAGTGAAAAGTACAGGTGCTCCTCCAGGAGAACTACTAGCGCGGATCCAATCCTTGTCCATTAACTCTGTTAAAGTTTTCCTCAAAACTAGTAGTTCATCCCGTGACATCCCATACAAAGGGCCCCATGGCACTTCCTTCTTTTGACCCTGCTCATCTTGTTGTAATTTTATGTTAGTATCTATACCCGGTCGATGGGGAGGAAGTGGGGTGTCTTCCCGCACATCATTGTCTAGAAAAAGATTGGTATAGCTTCGAATTTGTTTTGGAAGGCTCATTTTTACTTCCTTTGGCGACTGTAAGGATTCCCTGTTTCATTCTTAATTTAGTATATATTTTTAGTCTTCTTCCAAGCGGCTATGACAATACCGTAGCTCTTGGCACTGGGTACTCTATTATTAGGATAAGACTTATGTCATGATGGAACAATGGAAGGAAATCATGTAAATAAATAAGGGCTTGGGCTACTGAAGCTGAGCTCTCCACGCTTAGTTTTCTGTCACAACCACCACCTTCGGATTACCTCGGATTACCTCTTGTACCTTTAGTTACCACTAGTACCCACTCAAACCTTTAGACCGCTTTAGCTATTTAAATTACCCATCTTTCAAACCTTTAGTTCCTCCTAGTTATCTCCAGTAGACCTTCAGTCATCTCTTGCGACCCATCCGACCTCTTCTCACCCTCCAATTCCGCTTCAAGTCAAACGCCAGCGCTCCAATCTGACATTACTAAGCGTCCAAATTATATGAGCTATAGAGTACCTGATTCACCAGATACTCTGTCTCATTCAACACCTAGCGAAGCGTCCTTCTACAGTATCCCAGATTGTCAACCCTCCATCAGAATGAACACCGCCATGCCTGATATTCAGATCACTTCGACCCCACCCACAGATCAACATCACCCCCGATCAAACGTAACATTACTACCACCAAATCTCTGGAATTTACCTTACATAACATGCTCGCCAAATATCCTTGAGGCAGCATCCCAAATCGATGGAGAGCGTGTAAGCCAGCTGTTTGCATCTTCAGTCTCTTCCATTTCACCGACTGCCTCCACAGCCACCGTATCACCTAAGCCCAGGCTCCATCTTCCGATCCAGCCTATTACACCATATGACGGAACACCTCAGAACTTGCGCTCTTTTTGCTCTCAGCTTGTCAATCAGATCCAAACAGAGAGCTTTGTTGCTGAATCAGAAAAGGTTAGATTTGGATACCAGTGTCTTGGTCCTGGAGCCCTAATTAAAATGAGATCATCATTCCGCTGTCTTGAAGATCCATCAATTACGCCCGAAATAATGACACAGAAGGCTTTCTTTTGGCCTTAAGGCAGAGATGCGAAGACCCATCGTTGCAGGACCAGGCTACCACAAGAGTTGAGAAATTGTACCAAAACGATAGTAAATTCCATGACTTTATTACGGCTTTCGAAGACAACATGGTTGATTCCATCTACTCGACAGTGGATAAAACCAGCTGGAAGCTAATGCTGGAAAGACGCCTGTCAGTTCAACTAAGAAGTCTGATCCTCTCATCCTCAGATGTTCCGGTAGAATACCACGCCTTTGTAGCCTATCTTCGACGCAAGGATGCTGGATTACAGGAAATATTAGCCTCATCACGTGCAAGATCTTCCTGACTGGTTCCCTTGAACAACTACACACAATTAGAATGGTTCCGGAGATTGTAAGAATTACATACCAAGTATGAGGATGAGTTAGAGTTATGATGAATGTGTTTAATGTACGACGAAGTCTACTGATGTGTAATGGATAGTTAATTGTAAGGAAATTGCTATAATTCTATCTGTGTAGCGAGAAGTCCCTCTATATACATGAAAGCGGGGTTTTCCGCACACTAGTGTACACTCCAACATACTTCCTTATCTAACCTAAATGGGAAAGATGTTGGAGATCCTGAAGCCAATGTATGCTGTAAGGCATCTATTGGCTAATTACTATTCATGCCAGTGAGTGATGATATAGGTTAATCATATCTCATGGCGTCAGTGCATATTATTCTAATATGAACTATTTGTCTACTGCAGTCATGTTGCTGCCTTAATTACAACACTTCCCCTCAGGACTGCATCGTACTATATCCGAGATCCGTTGATGATTCGGTTTAGCCAATTGTTTAGTCAATATATCTGCTAAATTATTCTCAGAAGCCACGTATACCAAGTTGAAAGTATTATCAATATGTTCTCGTAAAAAATGAAATCTTATATTGATATGTTTTGAACGTTGGGATACTTTCTGATTTTTAGCCAGATGGATTGCTCCATTTGAGTCCACATGCAAGATTGGATCATAGCAGAGCTTCAGTTCACTCAAGGCATTTTGCATCCAAATCATTTGACGAGCTGCATCTGACATAGCCATGTATTCGGCTTCTGTTGTTGAGAGTGCAGTTGTTCTTTGTTTCTTGGAGCACCAGCTGACACTTGCTTCCCCTAGCCGAAAGATATATCCTGAACAAGATTTTCGATCATCCATGAAGTTACCATATGAGGAGTCGGAGAATCCGTGAAGAATAGAGTCGTTAGCTTGTGGAAAGTTAAGTGTCCAGTCAGTTGTGCCTTTAAGGTAACGTAGTACCCTTTTTGCTGCTGCTAGATGGATTTGGTTGGGACATGAAGAAAATTGAGAGAGTAGTGTAACCGTATGTGCAAGGTCAGGTCGCGTACCAATGCAGGCATACATTAAGGAACCTATTATAGATTGGTAAATGGTAGGATCATCTAATTTTTCCTCTGGTTGACCCTTTCGAAGTTGGATACCAGGTTCGAGTGGTGTACCAACAGGGTGACAATCCTGCATTCCGAATCTTTGTAGAATTTTAATGATGTACGCCCTTTGGCTTAACGATATGCCTTGGTTTGTGATATCGACCTGAATTCCGAGTATATAGTGAGCAATGCCTAAATTCGTACATTCAAATGTCGAATGCAGAGTTTTCTCTAGCTCATTTATAGTACTGTTATTTGGACCGAAGATCAGAATGTCATCAACGTAAATTGCGAGAAAGATTTGTTTTTCGAAATTTGTGAAGATGCATGGGTCGAAATTAGTTGAAGCAAATCCACCTTTGTTTAGGACGCTTGATAATGTATCGTACCATACAAGAGGGGATTGCTTTAACCCGTAGATTGACTTTCGTAGAAGATAACATTTACCAGATTCCTTAAACCCTTCAGGAATTTCCATGTATATCTCCCGATCTAATTTTCCGTACAAGAAGGCAGATTTTACATCAAGTTGCCTTGGTTTCCATCTTTTATGGGATGCTAAGGCAAGTAAAAGGCGCAATGAATCGTATCGAGCTACAGGAGCATATGTATCATCGAAATCTGTACCAGGTTGCTGAGAGAACCCTTTAGCGACGAGACGAGCTTTGTAACGTTCGATGGAACCATCGGCTTTGTGCTTGATTTTAAACACCCATTTAGATCCTACCACATTACGATCGTTGGGTCGAGGCACGACTGTCCAGGTATCGTTTCTGTTGAGTGCATCCATTTCTTCTTCAATGGCTCTCCTCCACAATTCATTATCGTCCGATTTCATAGCCTGCTTAAATGTCGCTGGCTCAAACATAACCGCATTTGCTTGATACCGTTGAGTATTGGGAACCATACCCGGGCCAGGATTAGTTTGACGCTTTTCTCTAGTGCTTCTGCGAGGTAAGTCGTTATGAGATTTATCACTACTAAATGATTCTTCTGTTTCCAAGTTAATGGATGGAACAGGAGGCACACCTAAAAGTATAAAGTTCTCATGTGGCTTTTTCGGAGCGTTAGGAGTGGTCGAATTTATCGCGGCTGGGAATGGAGTGGAAGGTAGCGGTTGTGGTTGAGCTCGAGGAGTTTGAATAAAATTTCCAGGCATGATTTTTGAAGTCGGTGATGAAGGGCGAGTATGAATTGGACTTGAAGCAGGTGTTGCTTCAGCATTTGAAGAAGGAATGTCTGATGGTAACATTGGTTGTGAAAATTCGACGGTAACTTCCCCTGGCTTTGAGGCCAAGAATTTCACTTGTCGAGTGATTTGAACAACTCTTTTACTTGGTACGTAAATTCGGAATATGTTAGACGAGTTTGTGTAACCTACGAATATTCCTTCTAGTGCTCTTGGGTGGAGCTTGGAACCGCTCGGTCTGGTTTCAGCTGGTATGTGAATGTAGACCTTTGTACCGAAGGCGTGAAGGTGTGTTATTGATGGAGGTAAGGCTCCATTTAATAACTCGAACGGTGACTTAAAGTCAATTGTCCGATGAGGCGTTCGGTTATACAAGTATACCGAGGTGGCAATGGCCTCTGCCCAGAGAAATTTTGGATGATCAAGAAGCATTGCTCTGGCTTTGGTGACAATTGTTCGATCGAATCTTTCGGCCGTACCATTGGATTCGTGTTCGTATGGAGGCGATTTTTCATGATCGATACCGTTGTCTGTAAAGAATCTTTGTACTCTTGTATCAATATATTCTCCTCCATTGTCTGAAAAGAATGTTTTGATAGTAAGATTTTGTTGGTTTTGTATTCTTATTACAAAGTCGCTGATTGCTTGATGTGCTTGGCTTTTATCACGAAGAAATGATATCCAAGCGTATCTTGAATAATCGTCGATAAATGTAATGTAATACCTTTTTCCTCCGAGTGAGTCTATGGAAAATTTACCTGAAAGATCAGAATGTATTATTTGGAATGGTTTTGTCGATTTTCGCGGTTTGGTGTCTTCGGATTTATGCGTAGACTTTGCAAGAGTGCATGCTGGGCAGTGAAATCCATCAGGTTTGTTTGGGATACTTTCAGGATATTGCTTTTTCAAGTTAGTCATAACAGTTTCTCCTGGATGACCAAAGCATTCATGAGCTTCAAGGTAAGAGGTAAAAAATGTTTTAATTATATTCTCCTGAACTCTAAATTGCTTTGAAGAATCAAGAATTGCAAACATCCATTCTTTATCATTAAAAAATACCCGACGCCGACCATTTTTCGATTGAAATTCATTCCCTTCCAACTCCAGTTGAGTTTCAGAAATTAGGTTCCCGCCCTTCAATTCTGGAACATATAGTACATTTTTAATTTTCACTGAGATAAATTCCCCAGTACTTATTCGTAAGTTAAAGTCGACAATACCCTTTCCAACAACAGGTATATTGTGCCCATTTGCAATTGTAACAAACCCATTGAAGGGTTGGAGAGACGTTAGAAGATCCTTGCGTGATGTCATGTGAGCTGAGCATCCGGAATCAAGAACCCAGAAAGAAGACGGATTTGAACACGAAGTTGCAAAAGCTTTGAAGCGTGGTGTAGATAATATAACGTCATCTAAATCTTCATCCGGCACAACAGCTGCGTTAGCTTTATTGTACTTCGGTTTAAATCTTTCCTTTTTGCTGGGTCTTTCCGCAAGCTGCTCCTTCAGTTTTCGACATTTGTTAAAGATATGCCCTTTATAGTTTCCCCCATGCTTTTTGCAATAAGAACATTCAACAACTTTTTCCTGATTGCTAAAATTTTCATATCCGAAGTAGGCCTTTGACTGAATGGGAACATCGATAGGCTTGATCGAGTTTAGATCAAGCAACCGTCTGTTTACATCAGCAAATTTTAATTCCTCCTTGGTCGAAAGATTGTCAATGATGTTGTTGAATGATGCAGGAAGTGAGAGGAACAGGTACATGACTTTGACTTGCTCAACGGTAAGGAAACTTCTTAGTGCAATTGCTTCTGGTCGCGAGGAATTGGAACAGCGTGAGTATATATGAGCATATGCGGTTTCGAATTGGGAAATATGTTGAGAGATCGACTCTCCATCAACCATTTTCAGTTCACTGAACTCCTTGAATAGTTGGATGGTGGAGGTCGTAGTTTCGTAATCATATTTTTCTTTTAAAAGTTGCATTGCAACTCGTGCTGATTCAGGTTCCTCGTCGCAAGAACACACAAGCTCTTGGAGATCTTCCGATACTCCGACCAGAAGAGCAGAATGGGCAGAATCATTTCTATCATTGTAGTGTTCGAGACGTATGTTGAACTTCTCTTCATCCTCTTTATCACCTCGGACTGGTAGTGATTCCTTCTTGTCTCCGTCGCAAACTACTGACCATAGCTTTGCCCCTCGGAGAGCAATGTGCCAAGCCTTATACCATCTTCTGAAATTAGATTGTCCAACAAGAATGGGTAAGGTAGCCTTTTGATTTCCGATGCTGACAGTAGCGGTGGTTGACATTGTGTAGATTTTTTGTGACGACGGAAGTTGGTGCAAACCCGGGCTCATAACCAATTAGAATGGTTCCGGAGATTGTAAGAATTACATACCAAGTATGAGGATGAGTTAGAGTTATGATGAATGTGTTTAATGTACGACGAAGTCTACTGATGTGTAATGGATAGTTAATTGTAAGGAAATTGCTATAATTCTATCTGTGTAGCGAGAAGTCCCTCTATATACATGAAAGCGGGGTTTTCCGCACACTAGTGTACACTCCAACATACTTCCTTATCTAACCTAAATGGGAAAGATGTTGGAGATCCTGAAGCCAATGTATGCTGTAAGGCATCTATTGGCTAATTACTATTCATGCCAGTGAGTGATGATATAGGTTAATCATATCTCATGGCGTCAGTGCATATTATTCTAATATGAACTATTTGTCTACTGCAGTCATGTTGCTGCCTTAATTACAACACACACCAGTACAAACGCCTCTGATATCTCGACCCCAGTTCCGTCCTCACCACCACGAGATTCCTGTTTCGCAAGGGGGCTCCGCAATGGATCTTGACCTCATTTCTAGAGAAAAAGACGCCAGCAGACGCCTAACCCAAAAGGCTAAGGATGCACGTCGTACTTTAGGTAGATGTGTATGGTGTAATAGATTTGGTCATATTGCAAGAGACTGCCAGTTGGGATCCCGAAGTGTCGCGACCACTAATTTAGAGGAAATTCCTCAGACTATGGAAACGTTAAAAGATCAACTCCAATAGGAAGTCGCCTGTTGGAGTCAGTTTCGGTAGGACAAGTGAGTTTAAAGGAATTATCATCATCTTGTCACATGTATATAAAGACAAAAATAAGAGATATAACCTTAATCACTCTCGTTGACTCCGGCGCATCTGGCTTTGCTTTCATATCTGAAAAATTATGCCATAAGTTGAATGTAACCTCTACTGACCTCAAGACTCCCCTCGCTCTAGTAGGTTTTGAGGGTAAGCCTGGAGCCCAAATTACGAAAATGACTAGTTTTAATCTCGCCATTGGTAGACACCAGGAAGAGATGTCTGCTTTCGTTACTCCTAATATTAAGTATGACCTAGTCCTGGGATTGCCTTGGCTCGAAAAACACAACCCTTTCATAAATTGGGCCGAACACTCACTGACGTTTGGTGAAAATTGTTTGGATAATGCCTGTTGCAAATTCGAAACAACTATTCCATACGTCAACTCTACGGACTTTATTTCGGCAGGAAAATGTCAGGCCGAAATCGCTCCTCCAATTATATCTAACAGGGCATCCGAATTACAGGAAATCCGGCCAACTGTCGCCGGATCAATTGGTGTTGGTATACAGCAGAGCAAGTCCAGAATAAATCAGTTAATTAATGAAATCTAGAGAAAGAAGATTTCCTACTTCTCGCTGTATACATAAGGAATTGTAATTGTCAGCGCCGATCATAACAATCTATGTTGCTAAGCAACCATATCCAGACCGCAACATTGGTAGCCCCCGTAGCTGGCTAGGCCCTATATTCCATCCCTACCGCACTGGCGCAGACAGTACAAACACAAGGGATTAATCCCGTAAAATTACCCCCCTATTTAGAATGTCTTCGCACTCCAGTATACATACCAATATTTTTTTCTCCAACGTTATCAGTGGCTCCATATCTTTTCTCGAAAATTTCGAGAGCGGCGGTATTCTCAACTTCTGAACGTGGTTCCCAGGTTGGCTCCAACTGTCCTTTCCACTTTACAAGTACTACGCGTCGTTTTCCCCTTCCACGACGTACATTCTCGGCCTTGAGGATCCTCTCAATTTCAAACTCTTGTTCATTCCGTGGTACTGAAGTGTCAGGGCTCGTCGACGGTGGACTAGGATTAGGACGGAGAGTAGGACGAGGACTAGGACGAAGACGAGGACTAGGACGAAGACGAGGACTAGGACGAAGACGAGGACTAGGACGAAGACGAGGACTAGGACGGAGACGAAGACGAGGACTAGGACGAGAACGAAGATGAGATCAAGAGAGTAGGTAAATTACAAGACAAGAAGCTACAGTACAGATACAGTCTCAGAGCTCCCTTAAGTACATGAGAGCAGTTACCATAACCGGTGGTGCCATAGCCTACATCCGTATCATAGCAACAGATTGGTATCTTGGGTGGTAACTGTTGCTATCGCAACACTGTAACTATCGCAACGCATTAACTGTGATTTGAGTACACTCATGACACAGTTGGCCAGGTGCAACACAACTTTACAGGGTCAGTCCGTGACATTACCCCCTCCTTAATTTCCTCGAGCTCCGGCGAGAGGTATTTACAGTTGTGTCTGGAATTTTGTCGCTAGGCTTAGGTTCTGAAGGATTGAGTTGATGGAAATCCTTAGCCAATTCTTTGAATCCATCTGCATGAGAAACGGGTATACTCCAATCATCTTCAGGGCCGTAACCTTTCCAACGAACGAGGTAATGCAATTCGTTATTAACCCACTGTGAACCAATTATCTTTTCAATTTCGTACTCGGGGTTAGAATCTTCGGCATCGAGAGTTGGCGGGGGTCCTGAGGTTTGACTGCGTAGCGGGTCCCTGGCGACCGGAGAGAGAAGCGAAACGTGGAAGACAGGGTGTATTTTAGATGAGGAGGGAAGCTCTAACCTAAAAGCATATTTTCCTACAGGCTCAATAATCTTAAAAGGACCCCCGTTTTTATAATCTAATTTACGACAAGGACGTAAGAGGCGAATATTCTTATAGTTAAGCCAGACTAAGTCTCCAGGTTGATAGTTCCTTGCAGCTGTCCTTGTCCTGTTAGCTTGGTCTTCATACTGGGCAGTGTGGAGCTCAATATTTTGAGTGATAAATTTCTCAATTTTTTGCATGTTAGATATAAGAATCTCAGCGTCATTTCTTTCAATTTTAATGGATGCGGGTGCTGGCGGACTAGACATAGGAGCAGAAAGTTCGGAACCAGACCGTGGATGCAGACCATATACGGCCAGGAATGGCGATGTGCCTGTAACTTGCGTATCATGGTTGTTTAGGGCAAATTCTGCAGATGGTAGGAAGCGCACCCAATCATTTTGCACGAAGTTGACATATGCTCTGAGATGTTGCTCGATGCGTGCATTCATGCGTTCGGTCTGGCCGTCAGTTTGCGGGTGGAAAGCAGTTGACAGTCGATGATCTATTTGCAGGAATTTACATGTCCATTTCCAAAATTCGGAGGTAAACTGACTACCGCGGTCGGAAGTTATGGTGTCTGGCAGACCATGAAGACGGAAACAGTCTCTGTAGAATAGGTACGCGGTATTACGTGCAGTCAAGTCGTTGCATGGGGTAACGTGGACCTGCTTAGTCATTCTGTCCACGACGACAAGCATACTATTGTACTCGACTTCATTCCAATCTTTGCTTGTAGGTAAGTCAACAACAAAATCCATAGCAACATGTCGCCATCTTTCGTTTGCGACCGGAAGAGGGCATAGCAGTCCTTGAGCTCCTTTGCGATTTGGTTTGATTCGTGAGCAGGTGTGACAATTCCGAACAAATCTCTTTATTTGAACTAACATACCATGCCAGAAGAACTTACGTGCGATAACAGAATACGTCGCAGCTGCTCCTTGATGCCCGGCTGCTGGCGGATCGTGATGCGATTGAATAATCTCTAATGTTAAGGAATGATCTTGTTCACCCTGTGGGACTACAATTTTGTTCCTGTAAAACAAGAGACCATTACTAAATGCGCACTCAGCAAGGGTGAAATTTTTGATTCTAGGCGCTTTATGGTCCTTCAGGGCTTTTATCACAGCTACAGTAGACTTGTCAGCACAGTAACTTTGACGGATTCGTTCCAGAAATGTCAGAGGAGTTGTTGCATCTACAGTGTTTGTCATGGATTCATCTGTGGGCTTAGTAGAGTGTAAGTTTTCAATCTGCTCAACTGAAACATTAGCTAATAATTGGCTGTCTCCCATGCCAGGCATCAGATTATGTGGTTTAAGAACTCGTTGCTCAAGGAATTTTTGAAGATTTGGATCGGGGGACCCGGATGGGCGAGACAACGCGTCGGCTGGTCCATTTTGAGAACCCGGTCGGTAACAAATCTTGAAATTGAACCGTGATAAGAACTCGCTCCATCTAGCCTGACGCCGGCTGAGTAGTCGGGACTTCATGAAATACTCCAGAGCTTTGTGATCAGTGACAACTTCTATGGGTTCAGGAGATCCTTCTAGCTCTGGACGCCACTCTTCGAAGGCTTGCACAATTGCTAGAAGTTCCTTATCGTATATTTCGTAATTGGATTCTGCCGGGTTCATTTTACGAGAAAAGAATGCGACTGGTTTCCAACTACCGAGTTCATCAGGCTGAAGTAAAACTCCTCCTGTCCCTCGATCAGAAGCATCCGTTTCTAGACGAGCTGGACGCTCCCAATTAAAGTGAGAGAGCACCTCCCCTTCTCGAAATTTTTTCTTAATTAATGTGAATGCAGTGTCCTGTTCAACACTCCACGAAAAGGGTTTATCCTTCTTAAGGCAGTCAGTCAATGGCATAACAATGGATCCAAATCCTCGGATGAATCTCCGATAGAAGTTAGTAAATCCAATAAATCGAGAAACTTCTTTACTATTTTCTGGGGTAGGCCAAGATTCAATGGCATCTAGCTTTCCTGGGTCCATTTTGATACCATCAGTAGTGATGATGAGACCGAGGAACTTGACTGATTGGACATGGAATGCGCATTTCTTTATATCAATCTGTAAACCTGCACGCTCAAGGCGACTGAGAACTTGCTTCACATGATTGATATGTTCTTCTAAAGACTGACTGAATATGAGAATGTCATCAATATAAGCTGTACAAAATTTGTCAAGATATTCTCTGAGGGTGTCATTAATGTAATTTTGGAATGAGCTTGGCGCATTTGCTAACCCAAACGGCATTACGAGGTATTCATACAGACCAAACCGTGTTCGAAATGCAGTTAAGTATTCATCTCCTTTCGCAATACGCATTCGGTTGAATGCTGAGATAACATCTAGTTTGGAGAAATACTTGGCTTTTCCGAGTAGGGTTAGAGTCTCATTGATTCGTGGGATGGGATATCGGTTCTTAATTGTAAGGTCATTCAGAGCGCGATAATCTACGCAGAATCTGAGGCCACCTCCAGGTTTTTTGACAAATAAGACGGGAGATGATGCAGGGGATGAACTGGCCCTGATGAACCCTTTCTGTAGGTTTTCTTTGATATACTTCTGGAGAACTAGGAGTTCTTCTCGAGACATTCCGTACAAGGGACCCCACGGTGCTTCAGAGCCTGATTTCAAAATAATACGATGATCACTTGGCCTGTGAGGTGGTAGCTTATCAGCTTCATCCTTTGAAAATACAGAGAGGTATTTATGATACACCACTGGCAGGAACTTGGCCGGATCAACTGTTGGTTTCTCACTCAGTGCTTCGTTGATATCATCCATGCTTATTGCTAGGATAGCATGATCTTTTCTGGCGGCGGACTTTTCAAATGATTTCAAGTCGCAACTTTCAATATGTAGGGAAGGGATCGGAACTTTAGTCGCACACTTGGCAGTCTTTATTGCAGATATCTCTTCTGGGGCTAAAGCTTTCACTTTAGCTGGAAATTTAATTGAATGTGTCTTACAACTAGGATTATTAAAGAGAATAGTGTTCTCTGCCCAACATATTTTTGGATTGTGAAGTTGCAACCAGGGAAGTCCAAGGACGAGATCAAATTGCGCTAGGGTAGTCACAAATAGATAGATATTTTCAGTGTGGCCATTTATAGTAAGTGAGGTCATAGCCAAATGAGTGATTTGACCTGCTGAGGATTCGGTTCCGTCGAAGACACATAGGGAGCGAGGCTGTTCTAAAAGTTTCAAATTAAGTTTATTATTGCGCGCAAACTGAGCATCAACAAATCCACAAGCAGAAGCGCCACTGTCAATTAGAGCACGAGAAGTAATAGGTTTTGTTTCATAATTGTAAGTAAAGCAGTTAATTACAAAATGACGGGATTCCTTCCATGATTTTCCAACAACAGATGTGGATGATAGTTTTAATGCTGGCAACGAGCTCTTCAGGCGACTTATTGAAGAGCTCTGGCATTTCCCGAATCAAGAATTGGTGTAGACTCTTGTATTTCAGCCGATTTCCCATGTAATTGGATGCGGGATGGCTTTATTGGACATGACCTTACTAGGTGGCCGTTACCTCCACAGTACAGGCACAACCCAAGCTGGCGACGACGAGTTCTTTCCTCTGATGATAAAGGGCCGCGTGGCCGCACATCAGCAGTGGAGAGGTCCATTAGGTCTCCCGTTGATCTAAATCGTGTGAGGTGCGGGTCATGTTGCAGAGTACGTGCTGGTAACTGTTGCTGATTAGAACCGGACAAGGCGTTGAGGTAAAATTTCTGATCATTCTCCATGTCCTGGAGGGTTGCAACTGCTTCATTAAAATCCATTTTCCTCAACCCTCTTTCATGCACCAATGCCTTTTTGAGATCCAAGCTTAAATTATGGAACATTAAGTCACGAAGGTAGACAGAGTTTGGATCGTAGTTTGCGATGGCTGCGTCTCGGCGGATCTCAGAAATCCATAACGAAAAAGGTTTGTTGTTTTGAGGATTGTTATGCAATCGGGCGGATGCATCACGTTCCAGGTTGGGGTCGTGGAATATTACATGCAGGGTATCCATCATATCAACAGCCGAAGGAAATCTTATGAAACCATTTGTAACCCAAGCGTGGAGGTGGGCCTGGCATTGTTTATCCAGTCTTGAATAAATATAGACCATTCTGGCTTGGTCGTCGGAGAAGTGGTCCTGATTGACATTGAGTTTCATTAACATGTTTCCCTTCCACAAGTCGAAATCCTCTTTCGAACCCGAGTAAATTGGCGGATCAGGGATCATCACAGACCTAGGCTTTTTAGATTCTTTCAGGGCATCGGTAAAATGGCTCATGACGGCCTCCATGTCAACTGATGGGCGTTTCCCCTTAGCTGCCTGTTTTTCGAGCATAACTGCTCTTTTCTGTGCATTCTCCAGTTCTACAGTTGTGGCATTCTTGCTTTTGACAAGTGCTTGAATCGCAGAAAGCATGAGTTCCGGTTTATTTTGTACCCCTTGCACAAGTTGAGAGACGTCGGAAATGTTGCTCAGTTCGTTCAAAACCTCTGGGGTAAGGTTCATGTCAATTGGGGCCGATGAAGACATGGTGCGGATTGTCGAAGATGTTTTGAGAGCTTCTTGTAATGTCAGGGCTCGTCGACGGTGGACTAGGATTAGGACGGAGAGTAGGACGAGGACTAGGACGAAGACGAGGACTAGGACGAAGACGAGGACCTAGGACGAGACGAGGACTAGGACGAAGACGAGGACTAGGACGGAGACGAAGACGAGGACTAGGACGAGAACGAAGATGAGATCAAGAGAGTAGGTAAATTACAAGACAAGAAGCTACAGTACAGATACAGTCTCAGAGCTCCCTTAAGTACATGAGAGCAGTTACCATAACCGGTGGTGCCATAGCCTACATCCGTATCATAGCAACAGATTGGTATCTTGGGTGGTAACTGTTGCTATCGCAACACTGTAACTATCGCAACGCATTAACTGTGATTTGAGTACACTCATGACACAGTTGGCCAGGTGCAACACAACTTTACAGGGTCAGTCCGTGACATGAAGTATCAGCCGGTGCTGGTTGATTGTCGTCTTGCTGTTGCGAAGGTAATGGATCATTGGCAGCCTTCTTTAGCATATCGACATGGAAGCGAGGATGAATACCTATTGGGACATCTAACTCGATCACATGGGGAGAGATTATCTTCAGGACCCTATATTTTGCGTGCAACCAAGCGAGTTTCTTCGAAGGTCTTGGCGTTGAGATGTTTTTAAGTTAAGCCATACACAGTCGCCTTCTCTAAAGATTTCTGCCTGTTGTCGACCTCTATTTGCAGTATCTTCCATTATTGCTGACGCCACGCCATGGAAGCTTGAGCTAAAGCTTGGCCT
>OENG01000166.1:0-14107 GCA_900239735.1 Blumeria hordei DH14
TCCTTAAGCTTTTGGCATAAGTTGGGGCAGGTGGAGCCTCAGGAAAATTTCAGTTATTTCTGGATCAAGTTGAAAAAGTTTGGTCTGATGGTTTGGTGGTTAAGACCTTTCCCTCTTGAATAAATGTTCGGAAGACCTGGATCATGTTAAGACAGCTTCTTGTTTGGCTTTTTCCATTGTGAGTCCATATGCCTGAACAAGGAGATCTCTTGCCTCAAAGATGGCAGTATCAAAGGTGTGTTAATAGTGCAGGGAGCAGAGATCTTGACAATTTTGCATGGCTGTGATGCAGTGGTATTGGTAGGTGAAAAACCTCGTTTCCGAGGGAGTTCAGAAAATGGTGTTTTATTAAATAGGTGATTTGCCCCTAGATCTGTAGAGGTTATTGGGTCACTACTAAAGAGATCCATTTTGGATGAAAGTTTAACTGGTCTGACAGTAGAGACGATTTTGGTAGGTATTGCAGTTGATTTAGTGTTCCAAACAGACTCTGAAAGCCTTGCAAGACCAGACATATCCATGATTGGGGATGATGGTAAGGAAGGTGAGCTCCTGGGAGTTGTAATTGGTTTAGATGGCATTTTAGAATGGAATATTCTATAGCCAGTTTTTGAAGTTATTTCTTATAGACTTTATTAAGTAATATTTTATTAATATTTTATTTATTTTTTCCTTTTAAAATGAATTTTTTTTATTTTTAATTTTTTTTATTTTAATTTTTTTTATTTTTTATAAATTTTTTGCTTTTTCAATATTTTTCTTTTTTTTTTTATTTTTAAGGATGTAGACTATAAATCACGTGATTGACTCACTGATCATGTGATTTTTGCCAAGGCTTGCCAAGGCTTGGCAGCACTAGTGCGAAAAATTTTCTTCAAGCTGGAAAAATCGAGTTTTCATCAATAGATCTTGAATTAATGGTTTGTAGGTCTTAAAAATGATATCATTGAATAGCTCCTGATGAGGCGAAAAAGAATATTGAAATTATATTATTGTAGCTAATGGTGGTGGGAAGTTGTTGATGAAATGGTGACAAATTTAACTTTGGAAGGCGAAAAATCGGATTTTGGTCGAAAAATGTTGTGATAAGTATATGCAGATGTCGAAGAGTGTATCAGTCGAAAGCTATGGACGATGCGAAAATGAATATCGAATTTATATAGCTATAGCTAATGGTGGTCAGAAGTTGTGGTTGAAAAGGCGATTTTCGAAAGTTTGGTGCAACGGGGAAAAATGAGATGGGTCACTTGAACAAAAGGTCTTCCATTCCTAGCTCTAAGGCAACTTTACCTCAGCTGTGTCACTTCAGTCCTAGATTATGGTGCAATACTATGGTATGGGAAGCATGGCACAGAAGCATTGAGTTCTAGATGTCAAAAGCTACAGAACCAGGCCCTTATCATAATAACTGGAGCCTATCATAACAGTCCAATGAAGGCCCTGGAAGTGGAGGCAGGCATCCTACCAACAAAGGTCCGGCAACTAAAACAGACCTATAATTTTGCACTCAGACTCTTGAGACTTCAACCATCACACCCAGTCCAGAAAAAGCTGATCAACCCTTTGGTGGACGAGCTATCAATATCAACTGAGCTAGACCTTGGAATCTTCAAGCACATGGACTACTCTCCATCTCAACTAATAAGAATAGGAAGATTACTCAAGCCCTTTACAAAATTCAACAATTTAGAGCAGATAGATGCTACCTGGATTTCACCATGGCATCAGACAAGTATTCCTATTGGCATCTCATCACTTTCAAAAGTCAAAGCCAAGGAGGAACATGAAAAAATCATCAGCAAAATTTCACCAGACACAACTATAGTTTACACTGATGGATCACTTATCAAGGGAAAGGGGAGCAGCATTGGCTTCATAGTATATTTGCCATTCAGTAGAGAGATGAAATGTTTTTCATTCAACCTTGGGGAGACAATGGGAATTACAGATGCAGAGACCTTTTGCATTCTCAAAGCCATCAGATACCTGAAAAAGACCATTCCACAAGGAAGATACCACATCTTCACTGACAGTCAAGCAAGTTTGATGAGGATCCAGAAGAAGGAGAACCAATTTTCTTACCAGATTAGACAAGAAGCATATACTTGCTCATTAATCCTCTCTTGGTGTCCGGGGCATGTTGGTCTAGTGGGAAATGAGCTTGCTGATTGTGCAGCAAGGGGAGCAATCAAAAAGAAGGCGGTTAAAAGGGATGTTTTTACCACTCATTCTTTGCTAAAGCAGAAAGCTAGGGAGATAATTATAGAAGCTTGGTACCATGACTGGACTGCAGAACTCTCTCGAGAGGAAGAAGGAAGAAAAAGCAGGGGACTTGGCAAATATTACAGAATCCAAGCCCAAATGATGAGGCCAGACTTCTCCACTCAACCCATCAATTTTCAAGGACATAACAGATTAACAGAGTCATCTTATTTCCAGGCCAGGACAGGCATTGGGAATGTGAAAGCATACCTACACCAAATAGGAAAGGCCAAAAATCAAACTTTCGAAAATCGCCTTTTCAACCACAACTTCTGACCACCATTAGCTATAGCTATATAAATTCGATATTCATTTTCGCATCGTCCATAGCTTTCGACTGATACACTCTTCGACATCTGCATATACTTATCACAACATTTTTCGACCAAAATCCGATTTTTCGCCTTCCAAAGTTAAATTTGTCACCATTTCATCAACAACTTCCCACCACCATTAGCTACAATAATATAATTTCAATATTCTTTTTCGCCTCATCAGGAGCTATTCAATGATATCATTTTTAAGACCTACAAACCATTAATTCAAGATCTATTGATGAAAACTCGATTTTTCCAGCTTGAAGAAAATTTTTCGCACTAGTGCTGCCAAGCCTTGGCAAGCCTTGGCAAAAATCACATGATCAGTGAGTCAATCACGTGATTTATAGTCTACATCCTTTAAAAAAAAAAAAAAAATTTCATTATAAAAGGCAAAAATAAATAAAATATTAATCAAATATTACTTAATAAAGTCTATAAGAAATAACTTCAAAAACTGGCTCTAGAATATTCCATTCTAAAATGCCATCTAAACCAAATACAACTCCTAGGAGCTCACCTTCCTTACCATCATCCCCAATCATGGATATGTCTGGTCTTGCAAGGCTTTCAGAGTCTGTTTGGAACACTAAATCAACTGCAATACCTACCAAAATCATCTCTACTGTCAGACCAGTTAAACTTTCATCCAAAATGGATCTCTTTAGTAGTGACCCAATAACCTCTACAGATCTAGGGGCAAATCACCTATTTAATAAAACTCCATTTTCTGAACTCCCTCGGAAACGAGGTTTTTCACCTACCAATACCACTGCATCACAGCCATGCAAAATTGTCAAGATCTCTGCTCCCTGCACTATTAAACACACCTTTGATACTGCCATCTTTGAGGCAAGAGATCTCCTTGTTCAGGCATATGGACTCACAATGGAAAAAGCCAAACAAGAAGCTGTCTTAGACATGATCCAAGTCTTCCGAACATTTATTCAAGAGGGAAAGGTCTTAACCACCAAGCCATCAGACCAAACTTTTCAACTTGATCCAAAAATAACTGAGAACATTCCTGAGGCTCCACCTGCCCCAACTTATGCCCAAAAGCTTAAGGAAGGTATCCCTGAGGCTCCTATCACAAGAGCAGCAACCATCAAACCAGCCATGACAGTACTTGGTAGAAAGAACCACATGCAAACCCCACCACAACCAGATCTAGACCTTCAACCTAAAACAACAATTACAGCCACACCAGCTATAATTAATCCTATTGAACCTACAAAATTATCTCATCCTATCACTGTTGCCTACCATGCTGACTCAGAGAATGTCATAACATTGGTCACCAAGGCTGGCTGCAGACTACCTAACTATGCAGCATTTGATATTAGGGAAAGGATTAATAAGATCCTTGGAAAAAATGCCATCTCTAGGGTCCATACTTCACCCAAAGGAAATCTTGTTCTCAGCTGCATGGACTCCACTCCAGCTGAGCTTATTACAAACCAGGAGAAATGGGAAGGAGAATTTGCTGGATGGCCTATAAAACAGGCTCAAAAAGTTGACAATTGGCCAAAGATTGTTGTACATGGTGTAGCTACTTGTATACCAATTAACCAACTAAACAACGAGATAGAGACATTCAACAAAGGCATCAAAACCCAAGGTGAACCAAGATGGCTGGCTAGATCACCTCAAAATATGACAAGGGCATCAGTGGCATTTTGTGTCACTAATGAGGAAGAGAAGACACAACTATAAAGTCAGGGGTTCTGATAGGAGGTCACTACTGAAGGTAGTCAATTTTCAACAGTCCACTCAGAAAACCCAATGCCAAAAATGCCTTAAATATGGCCATCATTCTTCGACCTGTCAAAAAGCACCAATGTGTGCCATATGTCTGGGAGGACACTTTACCAGCAACCATAAATGTGCCACTTGCAGCTCAACACAAAGCTGCGTCCACCATGCAGTCCAATGTGCTAACTGCAGATCAAATACCCATATGGCTTTCCAAAGAACAGACTGTGACTACTACAAAGCTATATCATGCTAGACACACTGAAAATCTGCCAACATAACACTGCTAGGGGTCGAGAGATCCAGCAGTCCTTCTTTGAGGTTGCCCTCAGGGAAGAATCAGATTTGCTATTTGTTCAGGAACCATACACATTCTACCACAACTCAACACATTCATATATACCTACTCACCACTCAGCCTTCCAACTTATACCACCACTTCAAACTACCAACCTGAGGCCCAGGTCCTGACCTATGTCAAAAAGTCTAGCAATCTTCAAGTATCACCTAGGTATGACATGGTCTCTGACCCTGATTTCCAGATATTAGAAGTGGAATTACCAACTGAATCATTTTATGTGATTCATATTTACAATGAAAAGCCAACATCTCACTACTCAAACCAGCTCACAGTGGAACGCTTCTTGGATCTACACTTGATACTTGATAAGCCATATCTATTGCTGGGGGATTTTAACTTGCATCACTCATACTGGAATCCAATGGTCCAGAACAATATTCCTCTAGCTAATCAATTGGTCATGTATCTAGATGAAGTAGATGCTCAGCTCCTAAATAGACCATCCATTATAGAACAGTTTGGAGGAACATTTCACAGAGCAAATTCCAAGTCCACCTCCATCATAGATCTCACATTTGCAGTGGGATTTCGACAACTAAGATGGGTTGACTGGAAGTATGGAGAATGCACTGGATCAGATCATGAGGTGATCACTATTCAGACAGACCTACCAACAGCAAGCCATGGATCATTCCAGGCTAATAACAACAACAACAATCCACTACCAATGAAGTTCAACCTTAACAGGGCAGACTGGAGCTTGTTTAAGGACCAACTACTACTGAGACAGTCTCAATCACAGACACAGTTGGAAGAAGCCATTGAATGTAATGATATAGATCTCATTGCATCAACATTACAACAAGTCGTCCTTGTTGCAGCCCAGAATTCAATTCCAAAGCTCAGTATTTCTGCCAGGTCAAAGCCATGGTGGACCAAGGAGCTCACAATACTGCGACAGAGATTTCACAAACTACGACGCCAACAGAAAGTGAGACCAGGTGCTTGGAATTGGGAACAGGCAAGGGCTGCCAGAGTTTTGGCTTTATTATCTATCTCCCTGTCACAAGGCAGATCAAATGCTACTCATTCAACCTTGGTAACAGAATGGGCATCACTGATACTGAAACATATTGCATCCTGAAGACCATCCAAACTGTCAAGAAACTAAATATTTCTGGAGATATCTTCATCTTCTCTGACAGCCAAGCTTCACTATCTCGGATCCAAAATAAACCAACCAAAATCTGTCATCAAATAAGAAGCTCTGCAAAACACCTAAGCCTACATTTTCATTGGTGCCCTGGACACATGGGTATAGAGGGAAATGAATTGGCAGATAGACTAGCCAAAGCTGGGGACAAAATACCTGCTATGAGGAAAGACAAATTTACCACATTATCCTTCTTAAGAGAAAGAATGAGGCAACAGATAGTCATCTCTTGGAAACAAAGATGGCAATCAGAGCTATTTCGAGAAGAAGAGGGCAGAAAGGCCAAAGGACTTGGAAAGTATTATAGGATATTTGCACTAAAAGATACTCCAGACTTCAAGCTCAAACCCTACAACTATAACAAATACAGCAGAAGGACTCAGGTTGAATACTTCCAGGCAAGGACTGGTATTGGAAATACTTTGGCTTATCTCAAAAAAATTGGAAAATCAGAAAGTGATTTGTGTGACAACTGTGGGGAACTGAGACAGACAGTGCCACATCTCATTCTACATTGTAAAAAATTTAAAGTTGAGAGAGGAAAACATTTTGCAGGAGTAACACCACTAAGACTATCACTAATTTTTGGAACACACATTGGGAAAACAGCTCTACTTTGCTTTCTTGATTCAACCAAATGCCTTAGGGCATGCAGAAGATGAAACAGAGCAAAATGAAAACTACTTGAGAAAAATAACATGGAGGATTTCTTTAGATATATTTTGTATGCTAGAACTGTGTCATAGCTATATAGCTGAATACACTATGAATTAAAAAAAAAAAAAAAAAAAAAAAAAAAAAAAAAAAAAGGGCTGCCAGAAACAAGTATTTTCAACATATTCAGCATACTAAAAAGGAACATTGGATGAACTTTCTTGCCACTGCTAAGGAGAAGACAGTCTTCACAGCTTACAGCTACTCAAGACCTGATTTGCATCAATCTAGAGTCATCCCAACACTTGTCTACACACCTGACCAGCAAAGCCAGAGTGTTCAAGCTATCACCTTCCCTGAGAAATGTTTGGCCTTTGCTAACACACTTTTTCCACATCCTAGGGTCGAAGATCTAGTGTCTAGCCAACAAACTTGCCATGGATATTCTGATGGACAGCCCTCCTCAAATGCAGTCACCAAGAATAAATGGGACTGGCCTGAACTAACCATTGATGAAGTACAAAATGCAATACCAATAAAGAAAACTGCACCAGGCATTGACTGCCTTGATTGGACTATTATCAGGATGGCAATGACTATCATACCTCAGTTCTTCTTTCAAGCTTACAACAGTCTATTTATCAGTGGAGAACATCCAAAGCAATGGAAAAATGCAGTGGGTATTATTATCCCAAAGAGGAACAAAAAGGACTACAGTGCACCAAAAGCCTACAGGCCAATCTCCCTTCTTCCTTGCCTCTCCAAGTTGCTAGAAAGAATCTTTGCTAACCGCCTGTCCTACATTGCTAACACAAACTCTAACTTACTGCATTCTAGCCAGCTCGGGGGTCGCAAGCAGAGATCAGCCATTGATGCCGCCCTTTTGCTACAGGAATATGTAGAACAAAATTTAAACAAACAGAAAGTTGTCTCAACAATTTTCCTTGATATTCTTGGGGCTTTTGACCACCTTCAACCTGCCAAGCTGGTCCAATTAATGCGAAGTTTACAACTACCCATATCATTGGTATCATGGGTGGAATCATTTCTGACAGGAAGGACATGCAACTGCAATTCAATGGCCAACTTAGTGCAATCTTCCCAGTGACAGGCACCCCTCAAGGCAGTCCTATCTCACCAATACTATTCTTGCTTTCAATTAGTCAACTTCTTCCATCATCAACAAGTAAAAATTATCTTCAGCTTTCCTACATGGATGACATTTCAATATCAGTCTCATCAACATCTGTTGACAAAAACCTAAGGACCCTGAAGAAACTAACTGAAGAGTTGATGAAAGAGGCCAACCAATATTCAGTTACTTTTGAAATGGACAAGTCAGAACTTATTCATTTCAGTCATCAGAGGAAGCATGTCATGTCTCCTTTGATCCTGGAAAATAACATTATCTTAGAACCAAAGGAAGTTGTCAGGTGGCTAGGAATCTGGTTTGATCGGAAATTAAACTTCAAAACCCATGTGGACAAGAGGTTACAGCTTGCCCATGGGGCCCTCAGTCGGATTCGGAACTTGGCCTCATCAACTCGAGGGCTACACTGCCATGCTCTCCGTCAACTATACCTAACTTGTGTCACTTCAGTTCTCGACTATGGCTCTGTCCTTTGGCATGGTAAGAGGGGAACTGGATCACTAACAAATAAATGTCAAGGCTTCAGAATCAGGCCCTACCAATGATCACTGGAGCTTATAGAAGAAGTCCTATAAAGGCCCTTGAGGTGGAAGCTGCTATTATGCCAGTCAAAGTCAGACACCAGAAACATCTGATCTATTATGGGCTAAGGGTTTTGAGACTTCAGAAGGACCACCTCATACAAGAACATCTGTTCTATCCTTTGGAGGATGAATTGACAAGCACCAACCAGATTGACCTTGGCTTACTCAACTTTATTGACAAGCCAGTCACCCAACTAATGAGGATTGGATGTACATTGAAGCCCCTTGCTTCATTCAACAAGCTGGAGGAGCAGAATACCATCTGGACACCTCCATGGCACCAAACTCAGATTCTAACCAGCATTTCTTCTGAAACAAAAGAGTTCACTAAGTTGTTGCACTTACAACAACTCAAGAATATCCAATTGAAGATGTAATAGTTTATACAGATGGCTCCCTTTCAGTCACAGGAAGCAGCATTGGCTTTGTGGTATACTTGCCAATCAGCAGAGAGATTAAAAGTTTCTCATATCACCTTGGTGACACTATGGGTATCACAGATGCTGAGACTTACTGCCTATTGAAAGCAACTCAATATGTGAAGAGACATTTTTCAACTAAGACAATATATATATTCACTGACAGCCAGGCCAGCATCCTTCGGATCCAACACAGCAGTAACCACTTTTCACATCAGATCAGGATGGTATGTCAAGGGTGTACCATTCATCTTCAATGGTGTCCTGCACATGTTGGTATAGAAGGAAATGAACTAGCAGACAAACTAGCCAGAAACGGAATTAAAAAACAAGCAATGAGAAGAGACAAGTTTATAACTCATTCCTTTATGAAACAAAAAGCAATAGAATTGGTACTAGAAGAATGGAAGAGGGACTGGAACCTCGAGCTTTGGCATGAGGAAGAGGGCCGGAAAGCATAGGATTGGGCAAGTACTACAGGATCCAGGCTCAGACTAACCAACCCAGCCTTTCATTCATGTTATTTAAATTTCAAGATCATAGCAGGGAGACAGAGTCAGGATTTTTCCAGGCTAGGCTGGGAATTGGAAATACTTGAGTGTATCTGCACATGATAGGAAAAGTTGAAGATGACATATGCAATTTTTGTTCAAAACAAAGGCAGACTGTGCAACATTTATTGTTACATTGTCCAAAATTTAAAAACCAAAGGAACAGATGTTTTAAGGGCATAGAACCAAGAACCTTACCTATATTATTTCGAACAAGAAGAGGAAAAGAAGCACTTCTTAAATATTTGGATACATCCAAGTGCATGGTGGCACATAAAGGGAGTTGAACTAGGAAAACTAAATTGGAAATTTGAAAAGTTTTTGAAAGATTGTATTTCAGAAAGGAGTTTTGGGGAACTAAATTATGTAAATAATGTGTCATAGCTAGATAGCTGAATACACTATGATTAAAAAAAAAAAAAAAAAAAAAAAGGCCAAAAATAATAGTTGCAATTTCTGTGGAAACAGAATGCAGACTATGCAACATCTCATACTTCATTGCAACAAATTTAATGAGGAAAGAAATAAACACTTGAAACATATAGTGCCACTTACACTCCCTATTCTTTTTCGAACAAAACAAGGCAAAAGAGCCTTACTAGAATTTTTAAAGACTTCCAGGTGCATAAGTGCATACAAGGGACATTAATTAGATTGGAAATAAATAGAAATAAATAAAGGGGTACAATGCTAGGAAATATCAATAGAGATATTTGGAGTAATTGTTTGTAAATTAGAAATTAATTGTCATAGCTATATAGCTGAATACAAATATGAATCAAAAAAAAAAAAAAAAAAAAAAAAATTACTGAAACCATTTGGGAAATTTGGCAAAATGGAACAGATAAGACACAGCTGGTCTCCTCCCTGGATCTCAACCAATATCAAGACAATCATCTCTAGTCAAACCAAGGAAAATGCAAAGAAAGAACATCTCAAACTACTAACAAGAATATCTTCAGAAGCCTGTATTATTTACACTGATGGATCATTGTCCAACAACAGGTGCAGCAGTATTGGGTTTGTGCTATTACTCCCCATCACCAGAGAATTAAAATGCTACTCTTTTAATCTTGGAGATAAGATGGGTATCACAGACACTGAAACATATTGTATTCTCAAAGCAATTTTAACTGTGAAGAGATTAAGAATATCTGGAGAGGTATACATCTTTTCTGATAGCCAAGCATCATTATTCAGGATTAAACACACGAGGAACATCAAATTTTCCAAATTGACTATTTTGTCCATAACTTTTTGCGACAGAGAGCTATCATCAAACCAACAATTTTTTACGATTCATTACATCTAGCGCTATCGATTAAGATATCATTCAGCCAATTTGACCCACTGGTCGAGCTGATAATGTCAAAAAAGCCGATTTCTGGGGCCCCCCCATCAAAGAATCCACCATCCAGCCCTCCACCATCCAGCCCACCAGCATCAAAATCTCAACAACCAACCCTAAATCATCAATTTGGAGTGATCTTCCAGCTCCTCCAGCTGTCATAACCCTGCTCCTGCCTTTAATTCATCAATTGATGATGTTTTCATGGACTTCTCCAGTGATCCAATTGCTGGCCCATCTCATGATGGGAAAAATTTTCAGGGACCCACTTGGCTGGGACTCTCGAAAACGAGGCTGCAGCCTCAACCAGCACTCTGAGCTTCATCGAAAAATCCAATTTGTATGTGCAGATAGTCAAAAATCATCATTTAAGTCCCCCAAGATGCACTTCTAGCAGCAAGGGACAATATCATCCAGGCATACAGCCTTACAACAAATCGAAATGAGCAAGACAAATTGTTGGATCTCCTCGAAATTTTCAGGGAATTTACAGAAAAGGGGCAACTATCCAAAGCCTCAGCAATTATCACCTCTCAGATAGCCAACTTGGAACAAGCCACCAGAAAAATTGAAAATAAAACAAGAGATCTACAAACCACCATTGTCCAGCCAGTACCATCTAAGCCCTCTGTATCAAACACAGTTGCCCAATCAAAACCTGCCCAGCCCATGAGCTTTGCCAAGATCCTTGCAAACAATGGAGAATCATATCAAGCAAAGCCTCAAGAATGGACAGTTGTAGGGGAAAAAAGAAGGTAAATACCACTCAACCACAAAGCCAAAATCAACCACAAGGAAAAAAAAGGTTAGGAGATTGATACTTGTCCAAGCTCCAAACTCTCCACCAGTAATCTCACCCCTGGCTGCAAGAAATAGCCTTAACAAAGCACTTGCTGATAGGGGAATCAAGGGCCCAGTAGTGAACATGGTGAGCACTACATCAGCCAAGAATTTATCCATAACCACAACAGAAGACTACACCAGAATTCCTTCTGGAGAAAAGGGAACTTTGGGAACATCTAGTTCCATTTACTTTTGCACAGATTGACAAACCATGGCACAAGGTTGTTGCTCATGGGATTCCACTACTAGACTTTGACAATCCAGAGGGTATGGAGTTGGTCAAAGATGAGATCTTGACCTTCAACAAGGGTCTCAAACCAATTGGAACACGTACTGGCTATCAAGCAGAGAGAATAGGACTATCAAACGGGCTGGATCAGTGGCAATAGCCTTTGCAACTGAAGAGGAGGCCAACAGAGCAATCAGAAATCGACTCTATATTGCTGGAATCAGTGTCAGAGTTGAAAAATTTTACAGTGTGGCTCCATCAACCCAGTGTAACAAATGCCAAAGCTTTGGTCACCTTGACAGCTATTGCAGAAAATCAGCAGTCTGTGGTCTATGTGGAGAAAATCATAGCACTCAGCAACACTATTGTAGTGTCTGCAGGACAAGGGGACTTAGCTGCTCACATCTAGCCCCAAAATGCGCCAATTGTTCAGGCTCTCATCAGGCCAACTCCAAATCCTGCGAGGTTTATCTTGCAGCCAAAAATAAACTTGATCAGGAGGAATTGTAATGTCAGACACACCTGATATGCGCGTCCTTCAAATCAACCCTGAATAAAAACCAATATGCAACTGAAAATGCTCTACAGCTGGCTGTGGAGCTCAAAATTGATATCATAGCAGTCCAGGAGCCATGGCTGATACCCAGACAGCCTAGGAGCCAGGACTACACTAACACCAGATCCGTCTACACAGTGGATTTGAACAGATATTTCCCAAGTTTTTGACTCAATTTAGACAAGGACAATGGTCTATGTTGCTAGGAGACTTGGGAACAAAATTAAGCTTGCTAAGCAGTCACCACAGGATCCCAGACATCCAGGTCCTAGAAATGACTGATGGAGTAGGCAGTATAAAAATTATTAACATTTATAACCAAGATGATCAGGCAGGTCAGAGGGGTAAAACCATTGAAGCTCACCTGTACAATCAGCAACCCGGCCCTAAATCCATCCTTCTTGGGGACTTTAACCTTCACCATCCCCTGTGGGAGCCAGAGTCAATTCCAACTGGTCCCTCAGAGAAATTGGTTGAATGGTGTGAGGCACAAGATGTGGAGCTAATCAATAATCCTGGTGAGGGTACATTCTTCAGGAAGCATATGGAAAAAGCAACAGTGATTGATCTGACTTTTGCATCACCAAATGTTGCAAGTAGAATCAAGGACTGGCAAATCATGGGTGATATTGGATCTGATCATTATGGGATCCTATTCACCCTGGAGTCTCTTTCAAATCTCCAGCCCAGAAGTCAATGTCAACCAAGGCTTAATATTAACCAAGCAGACTGGGATAAATTTGCCAAAATCTTGCAAGATAAACACATAACAACACTGTTCTCCTGGCACTTGATGACATTGGTCCCCTCATTGAATCTGATGGAATTGAATACCTAAGGACAGGCTCACATTTGACTTTTGATCAGTTAGACCAAGCAGCAAGTGAACTCACCAACTGTATCACCAAGGCTGCAAGCATGTATGCCAATGATATCATTTCATCATACATCAAAGCCATGGTGGAATAAGGACCTGAAGTTGATGAGAAAAGAAATGACTAGAAACCATAAGATGCTGAAATTCAATAAAGATGATCTCAATATCAAAAATGCATATTTAGAAAGCAGGAACAAATATTTCTCAGCAATCAAAATAGCCAAGCAGGATCATTGGAATAAATTCCTTGAAAAAGAGGATGCCCAATCCATTTTCAAGGCCATGTCCTACACCAAGGATAGACAAAACAGCAGTATTCAATCCATCAGGTCAGCAGACAACCAGTTACAGGAGTCTTTTGAGGGAAAGTGCAAGGCCTTTCGAAATGCACTTTTCCCATCTCCTCCCCATGCTGATGAAGTGGAATGGAATACTTACCAGCCAGGTAGTTGGACTTGGCCCACATTGGAATGGTCAGAGCTAGAAAGAGCTTGCTCAACAAACATCAAAGGAACTACCCCTGGACCAGATGGTATAAATCATCAAATAATAGTCAAAGCCTATCAAGCTATCCCAAATGTCTTCTTCCAGCTTTATTCCAGTCTTTTCAAGGTGGGATATCATCCTCAATGTTGGAAGCAGGCAACTGGGATCATACTTAAAAAGCAATCAAAACCAGACTACTCCCAGCCCAAAGCATACAGGGTCATCTCTCTTCTCAATTGCCTTGGCAAGGTCATGGAGAGAATATTGGCCAGAGGCTAGGGTATCTGGCAGAGACATCAGACTTGCTGGATCCTTCTCAGATTGGGGGTCGGCTGAAGAAGTCGGCCATAGATGCAGCACTACTTCTAACCAATGAGGTAGAAATTAATAAACAACTCAACAAGGTCACATCAACCCTCTTTTTTTTTTTTTTTTTTTTTGATTCATATTTGTATTCAGCTATATAGCTATGACAATTAATTTCTAATTTACAAACAATTTACTCCAAATATCTCTATTGATATTTCCTAGCATTGTACCCCTTTATTATTTCTATTTATTTCCA
>OENG01000114.1:0-17668 GCA_900239735.1 Blumeria hordei DH14
CAGGAACACCTATTTTTCCGAAACCACCTTTTCGACCACAACTTTTGTAAAAATCGCTCGAATTTAAATTACTCAACAGATTCGTTTTTGCATCACCAAGACCTACATTTGCATCTAATTTTTGACCCTACTAGCTTACTGGTGGGCGAAGAAAATGGATATTGACTCTGATCCTCCATCTGGGCCTCATTACCTTCATCACCACCACCCTTAATTCACCTACCATCTCAACCACGGCTCAATCAGTCTATCTGGAGCGGTAATCTAACTCTTCCAACCTCAACTGATCCATTAAGATCAACCTCATCTTCATACAACAATCCTACAGCCATGGAGACCAGTTCTGATCCCCTTTCTGCTCCTGTGTCATGTGACAGGAAAAAATTTTCACCCTCTAAGCGGAAATGTGGCCCAAGCTCCTCTGAACCAATGGAGTACCCAAAGCCACCTAAGCTAAACAAACCTACCACCACCTATTCATTTGCACTCTCTGCTGATGATGCAATCTATGCAGCTAGGGATAAAATTCTTGAGGCCTACAAATTGACCTTTGACAGAGATAGGCAGACAAGGATCTTAGATTTGCTGCAAATTTTTCGAGACTTTACTGAAAAAGACATTCTTCCAGGAGAAGTACTCAGAGGCTATACCACTACACCAAAAGTTGTGGAAAAAAAAAATTGTACAAATTATCTCCAAACCTAAGATCACACCAAAAGTAGTACAGATGGCCACCAACAACTTCCCTAGTTCATCCAGCCAGCCTCAAAAACTTGCTAGCTATTCAAGTGTGTAGCCTCAAACATCACTCACACCAATCACACACTAATACCACTATACCATCAGACCAAAACTGGACCAAAGTCAACCACAAGAAGACCAAGCTACCTCTATCCAAACCACTTCCACTACCTTCATCAAGCAACATGGCTCCTTCTGCCCCAAGAACTCACTCTAATACTCCTGATGCTGACACACTCCTAACTCTTGTCTTGACAAAGGGGGCTTCTGTACCTGCCTACAATGCTATCAGTGTTAGGGACAACATGAACAGACTTCTTGGCAAGAAAGCTGTGGCAAGAGTCCACACCTCTCCTAAAAACAACCTTGTCCTCACCTGCTTTGACTCTACCCCAGATGAGCTACTATCTGCACAGGATAAATGGATCATGCTCTTCGGAAAATGGCCAATTGACACCATTCAAAAAGTGAATAACTTTCCAAAACTTGTAGCTTATGGGGTACCAACAAGTCTACCAATAACTTCTTTTCAAGAGGAAGTTGAAGATTTCAACCTGGGTGTGGAAGTAATTGGCATTCCAAGATGGCTTACAAATAATCCTAATGGCCCTACTTGTCCTGTCATCTTCAGCATCACTTCTGAAGAAGAGAAAAATAAGATTCTAATTAGAGGGATACTAGTTGGAGGATTGCTTCTCAAAGTATCAAACTACAAGCTTACTACAAGCCGAACTCAGTGCAAGAAGTGCCTGAAATATGGTCACCTCTTCATGACCTGCAAGAGAGATCCTGTCTGTGCAGTCTGCAAGGGCTGTCACCTCACCACTGAGCACAAGTGCAACACCTGTGCAACCTCGGACAACTGCACCCATCATCCAGTGAAGTGTTCCAACTGCAACTCTGGGAGCCACACAGCTCTCCAGAAACATAACTGCGAAATCTATAAGGCACTTTTATGATAGATCACATCAAAATTTGCCAGCACAATACTGCCAGAGGGAGAGAAATCCTTTAATCATTCTTCGAGGTGGCTCTGAAGGAAGATGCATCAATTCTTTGTATTCAGGAGCCTTACCTCTATTATAATAAAATAACCAAAAAATACTCCCCTCTTTCACATCCCTCTTTCTTACCAATTATACCCATTACAGATGATAAAGTCCGTCCTCGAGTTATGACATATATCAGACGTCACTGTCCCATCAATATCTCACCTAAACTGGATCTTATTCATGATCCAGATATGCAGATTCATCAGATTGACACCCCTGAAGAATCATTCTACCTTTTAAATATTTATAATGAAAAATCACTTCATTCAACTGAATCAACACTTACTACAGAACGCCTTTTGCAGCTGGATATAAATTGGGATAAACCATTCCTACTTCTTGGAGACCTCAACCTCCACCACCCATCCTGGAATCCAGCCATAAACTCACCCTCACTAAATGCAGAAGCCTTTGCAAACTATATGGAGATAAATCAAGCCATTCTACTTAATGATTTCACCATCATAGAGGAGTTTGGTGGAACCTTTCACCGATCTAACACCAAGACAACATCAATCATAGACTTGACCTATGTCTCTGGCTTTCAACAACTTCAATGGAACAACTGGAGATACAGTGAGTGTACAGGGTCAGACCATGAAGTGATCAGTTTTGAGACCTCTTTTCTTCAACCAACCCTAGATGATGATTCAAATCAAGCTGCAAATTTCAATTTAAAAAAGGCTAATTGGGACATCTTTGGGGAAATCCTTGTAGCACTTGAAAGCAAGGCAGACCCACAGCTGGATCAACTAATTCATACAAAGAACTATGATGCAATAGCCATTTTACTGAAGGAAACAATTCATCAAGCAGCAGCAAGATCAATTCCAAGATGCAGAACTTCTCCAAGGTCAAAATCATGGTGGATGAATGAATTAACTGACCTCCGGAAAAAATTCCACTACTATCAAAGACTAGCTAAAAAGACCCTGATTCCCGAGATTGCAGAGCAAGCAAGGATGGCAAGAAACAAATACTTTCGAGCCATTTCCAAACACAAAGCTAAACATTGGGAAACCTTTTTGGAGCAGGCACAAGGAAAGACAGCCTATGCTGCATTTCAATATACAAATCCTTCTCACCAGCAAAGCCCTCTAATACCAACCTTGAGATATACTAGACCTGAGAGCAGTGAAATATCAATTGCATCATCTTTTGCAGAAAAATCAGATGCTCTAATTTTGAACCTTTTTCCAAAGTCCAACATCCAAGACAATACTATCACTACCAGCACATCTCAGAGTCCGACATCTACCAGGGCAAAGATAACATGGAAGTGGCCAGAACTTAACCAGGAGGAATTCTTTCGAGCTATTCCAACCAAGTCAACTGCACCAGGTGTAGATCAAATTGGATGGCAAATGCTGAAGAATGCTGTTCAAACTCTACCAAATTTTTTCTTTAAAGCTTACCAGGCCTTATTTCAGGGTGGTCATCATCCTGACTCTTGGAAGGAAGCCATTGGAATTATTATTCCAAAACTTAACAAAAAAGACTACTCTGCACCAAAGGCATATAGACCCATATCACTGTTACCTTGTTTGTCAAAATTGTTGGAAAAACTATTTGCCAACAGACTCTCCTACATAGCCAACATCTCAGATGACCTCTTGGACCCGAGTCAAATGGGTGGAAGGAAGCAAAGATCTGCTATTTTTTTTTTTTTTTTATAAATTTTACATCCTATATAAGTCTATGACTATCAGAAGATGTGTAGCTTCCTGCTACAATTTATTCAACTAAATACAATCCCTGCCTACTTCTCTGTCTTTACTTTCCTCTCCTACATACCAACCTCTTGTTGATATTTTTGTCTCATTTAAATATTCCAATATTGCTTTTATCCCAATCTTGCTATGAAGTAACATTTCAAGGCTCAACTCCTTGCCACCAAGATTGTCCTTCATTCTTTTCCGGTTCTGTTTGTATCTCCTGCATTCTAATATCAAATGTTTTGGTGTCTGTTTCTCCCCACATTCACACTTCTCTGAAGTTGTATGTCCAATCCTTTGCATGTACCATCTGTTGTAGCCATGTCCTAACTTTAGTTGATAGAAGGCTGAACTTGTTCCCCTCTTGATCCCTCTTGGTACCCACGGCTTTTTCCTTATTTGCCATGGATATGTGCTTGAATATGGGGAGGGATTCTCCTGTTGCTCTCTCATTTCTTCGTATTTTGTCAAGGTTTTCTGCCATTCCTCACATTTTATAGTCTCTATTTCTTTGCCTATGCATGCTAGACTAATAGGATAGCTCTCATCTGGGTGATAATTTGATGCTGTTTTGGCTAGCTTGTCAGATTCTTCATTTCCCTCAATACCTTGATGAGCTGGTACCCATCTCAGGTGGACTTCTGTTCCTTGCTTTTTTAGTTGTACGGCTGCATCTATGGCACGAAGGACCCACATTTGGCCTGCCTTATCTCCAACCTTTTCCAACCTTTTGAGGGCTGCAGAGCTGTCAGAGAATATTGTAACTAGCTTTCTATTCCATGATTGTCGCAGGGCATGTTCAATAGCTCGGACAATACCTTCTAACTCCCCGTCAAACAAAGTGTTTGTTTCTTTTGAAATTGTGTAATATTCTTTCCAGCATTTTGAATGTTTTTGATCATACAACACCAGAGCACTGCCTATTCCTAAACTTTCTGGTGATTCTGATGCATCTGTATAATAAATAGCTTCATTTTTTCCCTTTGCTTTAGACAGTAGTTGATTATGCCTTGTTTTCTCAATCTCCTTCTCATTTAGATTAATGTACACCTTGTAAGTAGTACCTTGGTCCCATGGTGCACATTTATTTTTTATTATTTTTTCAACATTAATGTCTGCATTATGATATGGCAGGGATTTCCTGATTCTTCTCACTTGGTTTTCTCCTCTGGAAATGTGGCTATCATATTCTTCTTTTTCTGCATCTTCATTTATCATCCTTGAAATGGGATGTTTTGGAGACAATTTTAATATTCTCATAGCATATTTTCTTCTGCTATGGTTCAATCTAATTTCCGGAGGGCACAAGCATGCTTCCACCTCCATTGGCTTATTGGGGATGTTTTGAAACATCCCAAAATTTTCCTTAATGCCATATTTTGCAGACCTTGTAGTATGTTAGCAAATGCTTGCTGCCCTCTCCACCAGACTGGGCTAGCATAATCTGCTACACTTGTGATACATGCAAGGTAGAGCTGTCTCATGGCTACATGGCTGAGACCTTTTTCTGTATTTGTCAATCTCATCATCCCTTGAAAAGATGCCTTAGCCTGGGCCACTCTAGTTGTAATATGGTGCTTGAAGGTTAGGTTTTGGTCAAACCAGACCCCCAGCCATTTCACAACTGCAGATGCTGCCAATGTTCCTCCAATTGGCAAGGTAATGTGTGCTTCCCTGGCTTGTCTTGAATTTGAAAAATGGATTAGTTGTGTCTTTTCAATATCAAATTGAACTGCATTGTTGATTCCAATTTCATGTAGCTTATTGTATTCTCTCTCTAAAATTTCAGTATTTTTCTCAAAGCTATTTGTTGAAACAGTTAATGCAATATCATCTATATATGATATGAATTGTCCTGCTGTAGACTCAAACATGTCTCTGATATAAATCAAAAATAGGAGGGGCGAAATTGGACTTCCTTGAGGGATACCAGTTTCAACAGGCTCAAAATTTTCCTCTTTCCCATCAAAGGCTAGTTTAATTTGCCGATCACTGAGAAAAGAATCAACCCATTTCAAGAGACTAAGTGGGAGACCCAATTTACTCATAACAGCCAACAGTTGATTTTTGGCCACATGATCAAATGCACCCCTAACATCCATAAAGAGGGTAGATGTCTTTCTTCCAGCTCCTTTTTCTGTCTGAACTTTGTTGACCAACATTAGACAGGCATCCACTGCTGATTTATTTAGTCTTCCACCAATTTGAGAGGGATGTAGAAGATGTGTTGTCTCAGCCAGATGTCCTAGTCTTTTGGCCATCATTCTTTCAAGGGTCTTTCCAAGACAGTTAAGGAGAGATATAATCCGGTAAGCTTTTGGTTGGGAATAATCAGGCTTGGAGGGTTTCTGTAGCACAATACCTGTTGCTTGTCTCCAACACCTTGGTTGATAACCAATGTCAAAAAATATAGAAAATATCTTAAAAAATAGTTTCTTGTTAGCCTCATATGCATGTCTTATGATTTCTTGGTCTATTTGATCAGGACCTGGTGCTTTTCCTTTGGATGAGCAGCAGCATGCCATTTCCACTTCAGATGATGTCAGTCTTGGCCATTTCCAGCAGAGCTCTTTGTGAGATGACCAGTCCATGTCTGGACCCTTTGGTGGTGGGATAAATAGCTTTGATCTGATAGCCTTACACTTATCTACAAAGTTGCTTTTCAGAACCCCATTCTTGTCTTGAATCTTTGGTAGCTGAGATGTTTGTCTATTTTTGGTGTATGCTAGTGCTTTGAAAATAGATGTTGGATCTTCTTGCTCCAAAAATTTATTCCAGTGATTCTTCTTTGCACTTTTGATTTCTTGAAAGTACTTATTCCTTGCCTTTTTATACTCCACTAGTCTTCTTTGGCTTGTAGGTTTTTTAAGATATTGTCTTTGGGTCTGCATCATTATCTTCCTCAAGCCCTTTAGTTCAACTGTCCACCATGGCTTTGGTTTGGCTCGAAATGTTTTCCGAGGAATGGCTGCTTCTGCTGACTTAACAAGGATGTTTGTTAGTTCTTGCCCAATTTTATCCAATTTAAGCTTCAGATTATCTCCTTCTTCAAACAATATTTCAGTATCTGTTTTTGTAAATGTTTCCAAGTATTTCTGGTTAAGGATCCTGGAATTTTGAAGGAGTTGACAGCTTATTCTTTTCAATTTATCCCAGTCTGCCTTCTTGTTGTTAAACCTGTTTAGATTTATAGATGGTTGGCTTTGTCTTTCCTTCTGGTTTAGTATTGTGAATAAGATCCCTTGGTGATCCGAGCCTGTTGGGACTGTCTGCCAGTCTCTGATATATCTTTGTGACCAGGAGGTTGTCAGAGTCAGATCAATCACTGAGGGGTATGACATATGAGGTCTATGAAATGTGCCCTTCCCAATTTTATTAGTGATTGAAAGGTCTTGTTTTTCTATCCAATCAAGGAGGCTGTCAGCTTTGGTCGATTTAGGGTAGTAAGGATCCCATTCAGGATGATGCTCATTAAAGTCCCCCACTATAACTGTATTTGATGCCACTGAGAAGGCTTCCTTATTTCTTTCAATGGTGGTAAGGTTATTTTCCTGGCTCTGATTTTTTTGATTGTATATATTTATAATTGTAATGTTGAATTCATGACTATTGAAAGCTACTGCAAGGATATCAGGGTCTTTTGGATATCCTTGAGGTTGATGATATTGAAGATTGGATTTCCTAGAGATGTAAAACATTGTTCTTGGTCTCAAATTGTAGTTCATTGTTTGTGGAAATACTTGTATGAAAGAAGGATGACTGATTGACTTAGCTCCTTCATATGATTTCCTTTGCCTTATGTGAGCTATCCAAGGCTCTTGGACAGCTATTATTTCTATACCCAGCTCAATTGCAAGTTGTAGGGTTGCTTCTGTTGTCTCCATATTTCTATTCAAATTGCATTGAAGGACTTTCTGGTGTCCTGTCATAGACATTCTTCTTGATTCTTCCTATTTTCCTCTTCCCTAGCAGCTGTCCTTTCAATGATGGCAATTTTAGCTGGGCATTCACTGTTATCAGCAGTGTGAGCTCCATTGCAGTTGCAGCACTTGGGGACCAGGTGAACACACTTAGTTCCAATGGCTCTGCATTGAGAGCAAGCATGCTGTTTTGTGCAGTGTTGACCAGCACAAAATTTACACTTTGCCTCCCACCTGCATCTGCTCTCCTGATGGCCAAAAGACTGGCATCTGTGACACTGTGTTGTAGGAGCAAAATTCAAATATTTTTCGGCTGGAAGATATCTGCCAGCAATGATCAACTTTTTTGATGTAGCCTGTTTTGCCTGAGCTTCAGTTTCAAAGGCTACTACAATTGTGCCTGCCTTTTGTTTACTCCGGTTTTCCTCAGATGTTAGCCAGTATGGTTGTCCTATTACCTTTAATCCATTATTAAATATTGATATTTCATCAGAGATTGAGGATAGGTCAGCTCCCTCTCAAACTCGTCTGTGGGAACTCCATGGATCATTACTTTAAACCATGGCTGGTCCTTCATTGCAATAACATGTGGGGCAATATTTTTCCAAATATTCACTTGGTCCAAGAGAAAGTCTGCTGTATATGATCCCATAGTGGTTATGGCAATATTTTCATGACGAGTCCTAGAAACTATTGCAACAACTGGTCCTTGCACTCCTCTGGCTCGAAATGCATTATTGATCTGGTCTCTTATTTGAAGTGGCGAGAAAGCTTGTCTAGTTGTAGAGTCTTGAAGCAGGATGAGCCGATTTGTGCAAATTGGTTTTGGTACCAAGATTTTTTTTGGTTTCACCACTGTCCAGTCACTATTTGTTTCCTTTTGGCTGTTTGAAGGCCCTGCAACTGAAGCCCATGTTCTTTGAGGTTGGCTAGGTCCAGCTGTTGAAGTTCTGGCTTCAGGGCAGGTTGGTTCCCTTTGGGTTGGCTGTGGCTGTGTCTTGGATTTTGCACTTTTCTCTATTGGATCTCTTCCTTCTGTCTGACCTGATCTTCTTTGATGCTGGGCAGAGTTTTGAAGCACCTGTGCTGTTTGCTCAAGCTTCTGTAACTGTGCTGCCAGTACAGAAGCATCCCTAGGAATATTGCCATCTTTTTCAATGAATTGTCTAAAAATGTGTAACAAGTCCAAGATTTTTGTCTGCTGGGCTCGTGACTCAGCCTGATGGGCAGCCTTAATCAGCAGATCTCTTGCTGTGGATATACATTCATCTGGGCCATCAATCATATCAATTGGTGAGGAACCCCCTCTTGATGTGTTCTTTTTAGCAGGAAAACTTTTCGAAAATTCTGTCTTTCTTTTAATACCACATTTGGGATTAAAGCTAAAGTCTTCTGTGTCTATTTCAATGTCAAAAGTATTCCTATGATGAAAATCATTTTCATGATGCTCCACATATTTCCCTTTGCCCTTTGCCATAGTTGATGATTCAGCATTGTTCATGGTGGAATGGCCTGGTGGATCAGAGTATGAAATTTCAGACATATTATCAATGTCTTGTGGAGGCAAAATGGCTTTCATGACTCTAATGTTGTTTGAAAATGGATCAGGTGAGCTGCTCAATCTATCCATGTTTTCATTTATTGCAGATTAATTTTATATATTTTATCTGATATTTTAGAGATTTTTAAACTTTATATTAAATTTTTATCAAATTTATTTTATTTTTTGAGATTTTTCTTGAAAAGTCACGTGATCACGTGTTTTGAAAATATTTTTAATCCTTGTTCGACGCGTAAACGACTAGTTTGACGCGTAAATAGACGCGAAACGCGTCAGGGACCAATGAAAAATTTTCAAGTACGGCAGCCTGAGTAGACCAGGAGCGCAATTTGTCGCAATGTGACTTTCTTTCAACTTTAGGTCGCTCTATCTCAGTTAAAAGTCGTCCGATGGACTTCAAATTTTGTATAGAGTTAGATCCAATCTGGGTTCAATTTTGGTGTAATTTTGAAGCCGATGCAGTCTGTTGGTCAATTGTTGTGGGCACTTGGAGATGGTTACTCCACCCAAATTTGCTTGTTGACCCCCTGTCTACCTTTCAACTTGAATATCTCAACACTCAGTAGTCGGATTGAAATTCTGATTGGATATTTGGGATGCGCTTGATGTTATCAATAATTTGATATATTTTAGAAGTGGTTTGGGCAAATAATGAAGATTCCAAAAGTTGGATGACCTGAATATGAGTGCCCCCAAAGATCTGCTATTGATGCTGCCTTACTTCTACAAGCTTTTGTTGAAGAAAGCCATGCCAAGAGGCAAATGGTCAGCACACTATTTCTGGATATTATGGGGGCATTTGATCAACTGGACCCATCAAAATTGATCAGCATCCTTCATAACCTAAACCTACCAGATAGCTTTATTTCCTGGTGCCAATCTTTCCTAACCCAGAGAAGAATTCGACTCTCTTTTAATAGTCAGATGAGTCAGATGCACCATGTATCAGGCACACCTCAAGGAAGCCCTATCTCACCAATTCTATTTCTTATCTCAATAAAATACCTTCTTCCAGAAGTAAGCAGCAATAATTATCTACAAATATCTTATGTAGATGATATAGCTATCTCAACTGCTTCAACATCTATAGAAAAGAATATTTCAGTCCTTGAGGATTGTACTACTTCTCTACTTCAAAAGGCTAGAGATCATCAGATCATCTTTGAAGTGGATAAATCAGAGCTAATCCACTTCCATCGACAACGGCAGCCAGTGACCATACCTTTAAGGGTACAAAATACCTTACTTCAACCCAAAGAAGTAATAAGATGGCTTGGTATCTGGTTTGATCGGAAACTCAACTTCAAATGCCATGTGCAGAAGCGACTCAAACTTGGCAATGCAGTCTGGGAACGGCTCAAAAGACTGGCAAGACCATCAAGTGGCATGAAACTAAACTCCCTCCGCCAGCTATATCTTTCTTGTGTGACATCAGTCATGGACTATGGATCTGTCCTATGGTTCAACCAACCTGGCTGTATCTCACATACTTACCAATATGACAGGATACAGAATAGGGCTCTAGTTGCCATCACAGGTGCATTTCCCCAGGCTCCGAGGAAAGCCCTGGAAGTAGAGGCAGCCATATTACCTACAAAAATACGTCACCTCAAAAATGCCAGTCTATATGCCCTCAGATTTCTCAGGCTCCAAAGGACACATCCAGTCTCCAAGCTACTATACAGCCCTATTGAAGATGAGCTGAGTCTATTCAATCAGCCAGACCCAAGGGACCTACAAGAAATATCTTTACCTTCATCCCAAATAGCAAGGCTTGGGAACACATCATAATTTCCGAACTTGCAAAATCGTGCTACAAAATTCAGATATACCTCATTCGAATCAGCATACCGAGCGCATTCCAAAAATATTGGTGAAATTTCAATCTGACAAATATTGGCGGACTTATTGAAGAATTAAGGACATCCAAAGGCTTCGGGCCAAAATTGGATAACGGTCACAACTGTTCTATCAATATCGCGAGCCCACAACGTCGCATTATTTTCAAATTTTGACAACAGTATATTTAGCAACCTCATCATCTGATAACAAGTTTTGAGCAAGATCGAACGATTTTTCGTCGAGAAATCGGCACATATAGTCATAGGATTCAACTTTTTGCGACAAATTGCGCAATTGGTCAGAAGCGGTCGCCATAGGTGAAAACTTTTCATTGGTCCAGGACGCGTTTCGCGTCAATTTACGCGTTTTTCCAGGGGTTTACGCGTCAAATCAGGAAAAATAAATTTCCGATCACGTGATCACGTGATTCTAGGAGTCACGTGACTTCACTGAAGTCCTGCTTGAAAAAAAAAGTTAAAAAATAGGAAAAAAAAAATTAAAAAATTAAAAAAAAAAAAATAACAGGAATTAAATTGAAAATTATTTGATTTAGTCTTTTTTTAAATATATATACATATAAATAATCAAAATATAAAAAAAAAAAAAAAAAAATGGATAAAGGGAAGGGAAAAGATAGGGATCAGTCACCAGATCCATTGAATGAATTGACACTTATAAGACAGTCAGCCTATGACTATGATATGGATGAAATGTCAGTCAGCTCTTGTGACAATCATAATCCTCAGTCATTACCACTGGACCACTCAACCATGAACAAAAATGCTTACCAAAACACTTCCTTTGATTATTCTAGAGCAGCATCAGGATCAGGAACCAAGAGACATGTAACCTCAGAGAGCTGTGATGAAGATGGTATGGATAATACAACTACAGGTCAAAAAAGAAAACTCAACTATCCAGAAAGGGCTCAAAAGAAAAGTGCTGGACCAGGCATGGTGTCAGTCATAGACCTCATAAATGGATCAGATGAATGCATTGCAACAGCCAGAGACTTGTTGATTAAAGCTGCTCACCAAGCTGAGTCTAGGGTTGGGCAAACTAAAATCCTTGATTTGCTGAACATTTTTCGAGAATTTATGGAAAAAGATGGAAATCTTCCAAGAGACGCCTCAATTTTGACTTCCCAGCTTCAAAGACTTGAACAGAGCACACAAATTTTGCAAACAGCAGCTAGACAATCACAACTTGGCCAAGGTGTACAAGGGCAAAAAGCTGGAAATAGCACAGCACGTACAGGGCCCTCTCAAAGTCAACCAACAGGACAGAACAATGCTGGCCCATCAAGTGCAGCCCCAAAAACATGGAGTAAGGTAGCAGAGGCAGCAGTTGGACAAGAAAAGGGATGGACTGTGGTGAAACCTAAGAGAGCAGCACCAAAGCAAAAGAAAACAAAGAGGGTTATTCTCCTTCAAGATGAGACAACTAGGCACACCTTCTCACCCATTCAGGTGAGAGATCAAATTAACCATGCCTTCAAGGCAAGAGGAGTTGAAGGACCAGTGGTGGCTATTGTAAATAGTACAAGAAGGGAAAACATTGCATTAACTACAACAGAGGCTTACTCAGCTGAATTCTTGATTGAGAAAGTAGACATCTGGAAGAACCATGCACCTCATGTGGTAGCAATTAAAGATGAACCCTGGCACAAAGTGATCATCCATGGAGTACCAACAACTGAATTTGGGAGCATGGAGGACCTGAGCAGCATAGGTCAAGAAATTGAAATATTCAACCAAGGCCTCAAAATAATTGGTCAACCTTACTGGATTACCCCTGAAGATAAAAGAATGACTCAAACTGCAGGCTCTATAGTTGTGGCTTTTGAGACAGAAGCCGAGGCAAAACAAGCTATCAGAAGAAGGCTCATAATTGGAGGACAGTCATTAATGGCTGAGCAGTATTTGAATATACCAGCCACCACCCAATGCACAAATTGCCAAGGATATGGACATATAGAAAAGAGATGCAGATGGGAGTCAAAGTGCCAGCTATGTGCAAGCCCACATAACACTAGACAACATATCTGCAGCATTTGCAGGGTCATAGGGCAGAAGTGTATCCATCTTGTACCCAAATGCTCCAACTGCAATGGTAATCATACATCGGACAAAGATGATTGCCCAGTTCGAAAAACCATGCAAGAGAGATTTGCTAAAGAGCAACAGCAAGCTAGGGACAATGACGAGGATTGTCTATGACAGGACAACTCAAAATAATCCAATGCAACTTGAACAAAAGCATACAGGCAACAGAAAACACTCTTCAACTGGCCATTGAGCTAGGGGTTGAGATCTTGGCAGTACAGGAACCATGGGTTTCATGTGTAAAAGAGGACCATAACAACCAAGGAGCACACTCAATTAATCATCCCAATTTTTATCAACTTTTTCCCAATACAACAGACCACACCATCAGACCAAGAACAATGATATATATTTCAAAACAATTGAAGGCACAAGTAAGCTATCTGGTAAAGTTTCCAGAAGATGCAGACATTATTGGAGTGAAAGTGGCAGGATCAAATTACAATTTCAGCCTTATCAATATCTACAACCAAGTTAGCCAAGATCAAACAAGTAGTCTTACAACCATGGAGAGGAGTTACAGTACAATACAGATTCCAACAAGATGTATTATAGTGGGTGATTTTAATGAACATCACCCTGACTGGGACACTTCCCATCCAAAATCTCACAAAGCTGATAGTCTCCATGCATGGTTTGAAGAAAAAGGACTGGTCCTCACAAACAAAGTAGGGGAGGGAACCTTTTATAGACCAAATATGAAGTCACCCTCTGTTATTGATCTAACTTTTACCACAGCAATCATGGAGAAGAATATACATGACTGGCAAACAATTGAAACTGGATCTGACCATCAAGGAATTCTATTTTCAATTACAGGACAGAAATCAGTTCCAGGTCAACTGCAACTAGAAAGACCAAGATTTCAAATAGGAAAAGCAGACTGGGCTAAATTTGAGAAATTAAGCACTAAATATTTTCAAAATTCAAGATTCTTTAACTCTGAAGAATTCAAAAGATTTTCCACCCAGACAGTTGGAAATCTAATTAACAATCAGACAAGTCTTGAGTTAGAGCTTGATAATATTGGGCAAAAAGTGACCAATATTGTATTCAAAGCAGCAAAAGAATCAATACCAATACAAAAACAGGGTGCTAAGCAAAAGCCATGGTGGACGGCAGATTTAAAGGATCTCAGGAAGTCTATGATGAAAGCTCAGAGATACCTTAAGGCAGATCCAACTAACTCACTAAAAAAGGAAACATACCTGAAGGGAAGAAACAAGTATTTCCAGGAGATCAAAATAGCCAAAAAAGATCACTGGAATAAATTTCTAGAAAGTGAAGACCCATCAACCATCTTCAAAGCTATGGCATACACCAGAGAAAGACAATCTGATAACCTGCCAAATATACAAGGAGATGATGGACAAATAAAGGAAACTTTTACTGGGAAATGTCAGGCATTAAAAGCAAAACTGTTTCCTATCCCACCAAGATCAACTCCTTTTAATTGGGCTTATCACAAGGAAGGCAACTGGAATTGGCCAAAATTGACAGAAGTAGAAGTGGCTAATGCGTGCTGTAATGCATCCAAAGGAAGTGCACCAGGTCCGGATCAAATCACTTGGATTATTATTAAACATGCATACAATGCTAATAAGGAAATATTTTTTAAAATTTATTCTTTATTCTTCAATATTGGATATCATCCAAGGTGTTGGAGACAGGCAATAGGTAAAGTTCTTAGAAAGCCAGGCAAGCCTGATTACTCTCAACCAAAGGCATACAGAATAATATCATTGCTCAACTGCCTTGGAAAAGCCTTAGAAAAAATCTTTGCACAAAGACTTGGATACCTAGCAGAAACAACCCACTTACTACACGTGTCACAGATTGGAGGACGATTGAAAAAGTCAGCTGTGGATGCCTGCCTTCTGCTTCTGAACAAAATCCAAACTGAAAAGGCAGCAAAAAGGAAAACATCAACATTATTCCTTGATGTCAAGGGTGCTTTTGACCATGTTTCCAAGGATCAACTACTAGGCACCATGAGTGAGCTAAGATTACCATACAGTCTACTAAGCTGGGTATTGTCATTCCTCAACCATAGACAAATGAAGCTTCAATTTGAAAGACAGTCAGAGAAATTTTCTCTCATTGAAACAGGCATTCCACAAGGAAGTCCTGTCTCACCAATACTGTTTTTAATATACATTAGAAATATGTTTAAATCAACAACTGTGGAATTTATATCCTATATTGATGATATAGCATTGACAGTCTCATCACCAAGCCTGAAGAAGAATATTGACATTATGGAAAGAGAAGTTCAGAAACTCCAGGATATTGGGTTACAAAATGCAGTCAGCTTTGATATGGAGAAGACTGAACTCATTCATTTTGAAAACACTAAAGCAGCAAGGAGGTGCAAGCTAACCCTACCAAATGGTCAACTAGTATCACCAAAGAACACAGTTAGATGGCTTGGAATTTGGTTTGATCAAAAATTGAATTTCAATTACCATGTAAATACAAGAGTGGCCCAAGCAAAGAATGCATTTGGTAGAATGGCAAGACTAACCAATTCAGAAAAAGGCCTCAGTCACATTGCAATGAGACAACTATATCTAGCATGTGTGATAAGCATTGCTGATTATGCTAGTCCAGTGTGGTGGAAAAATCAGAAACAATTTTCTGATAAGCTACAGGGCCTTCAAAATATAGCTTTGAGAAAGATTCTTGGGTGTTTTAAAACATCCCCAATTAGACCTATGGAGATAGAGGCATGCTTATGTCCACCAGAAGTGAGGCTCAATCACAGCAGAAGAAAATATGCTTTGAGGGCCTTTACCCTGCCACCATATCATCCAATTCAAAAAGCCTTACATCAAGAGCTAGCATATCTTGATCCAGAAGTAGAAATTCACACCCGAAATTTATTGCAGACAGAAAAGATAAGACAATCCCTGGAATTATATATTGACTCAGAAAATATCGAGAATATAATTCCTTATCTCTACCCTCCATGGGAAAGAAAGGTACCATATGAAATTCACATAAGTAATGGAGCCAAAGACATGGAAGCTGCAATACACCTAGCTAAAATACAGGGGATGTGGAACCAAAACCACACAGTCTACTACACTGATGCTTCCTGGGGTCCAGATGCAAAAGGAGTAGGAGTGGCATTCATGATGTATGATCATAGAAGCTTGATAACAAATCAAAAATCAACATGCCTTGGAAATGAGAATCTTATATATAATGGAGAGCTTGAATCTATTGTTATGGCTTTAGAACATGCTGCTTCTATGAATGTCAGTCCTGAACATGTCACAATCTTCTCAGATAGTCAGGGTGCTCTAACAAGACTAATGAAAGCTGATGATAGAGCTGGACAAGCATGGGTCAATAGAGCTATAACAGCAGCAACAAGACTAGCACAGCTCGGTACTCAGATCAGGCTGGAGTGGGTGCCAGCTCATCAAGGAATATTTGGAAATGAAATAGCTGACCAACTAGCAAAGAAAGCAGCCTTTGCAAATATTCAACAACCAATGCCAACAAGCATGAGTAAGATAGGTCAAGAATGCAAAGCAGCAAGAAATATAGAATGGCTCTCTATTCTAGAGGACTGGAAGTCAATAAATCAACATTCCACAAGCTCATATTCTAGCCAATATGGGCTACACATAAATAATAAGCCTTGCATTGGTAGAGGAGTCAAGAAGAATGTAAGCTCAGCCTTCTACCAACTGAAACTAGGACATGGATATTTTAAATCATATCTTAAGAGAATTGGAAAAGAAAATGATGACATGTGTATCTGTGGAGCAAAACAGACACCAAGACATTTATTACTGCAATGCAGGAGATACAATAGTGAAAGGGCAATATTAAATGATTGCATAAAAAGTGGGCAGCTAAGCCTTAGGTTGATCCTACATTCAAAAATTGGCATACAGGCAGCTTTGAAATTTATAGAAAAAACCGAGATTTGCAGCCGGAAATGGTGCATCAAGGACAAAATAGGGTAGGATAAAAAATGGGGATAAATGGTGGATTAAATTATAGAAGGAAAGAAATGAATTATAAGTAAAGGAAAATGAGGAAAGAAATGTTTAGTTCATAGAAAGAGTCATGAGCACTCCAGGGTTCAAATGAAAGAGAAAGCAGATGGAATGTAATTTTAACTAGATAGATAGATTTGTTTGCATCACATTGATGCACATCCTACAATAGTCTAAGACTTAGACAGGATGTAAATGGATTATAAAAAAATAAAAAAAGCCCATTTCCTGACCCTCTAGCTTCTCTTTCATTTTCTCCCTGTTATGGGCATACCTTCTACAGTCTAGCAGCAAATGCTTCGGATTCTGCTCCTCTCCACAGCTGTAGCTTCCACTATTTGATCGTCCTATCCTATTCTTTTTTTTTTTTTTTTTTTTTTTTTTAAATCATATTGTATTCAGCTATGGAGCTATGACAATTTATCTAATTTTTACAAAAAGAAAAAAAAAAAAAAAATAACATTCCTAACTCAAAACACCAGGAATTACATCCTCCTTTCATGTCTATTTTAATTTGGCAATTAATCTCCTTTGTGTGCACTTATGCACCTAGAAGTCTTTAAAAATTGTAGTAGTGATTCTTTTCCATTTTGGGTCCTGAAATAGAATAGAATAGAATTTTATTAATGTCCCTACTGAGTCTATGACTATGAAGCACAGTAAAACTATCTAGACAGCTTTAAGGTTAATAGTAAATTGTATATAGTTGTGCTTAATTT
>OENG01000115.1:0-16533 GCA_900239735.1 Blumeria hordei DH14
GGACACATTGCCCACTATGTGGGTTGAAATGAACGTCGGACCTCCTGATGTTGTTGTCATAGATGCTGGGACTGATCTCAATGCCATGGAATTTCGTGCCAACGCTCACGCAATGGCATTCATAGTTGGAAAGTCCCTATAGAGTCTCACAACTCGATTGGTAAGGTAGAACGGTATCATCATATCCTAAAACGTGCGTATGAAGTCATTTCAGCGGACTTAAAACCAAGGTGACCTCAGATCATATACTTCAGATGGCAGTTAAGGCGGTTAATGACACGGCTGGCCCTAACGGGTTAGTGCCCACCTTCCTGGTCTTTGGAACCTATCCACTAATTTCAGAATTTTCACCATTGTCACCATCAATTTCGATACATGCAAATGCCATCTGTAAAGCAATGGCAGAGATCAGAAAACTCAGAGCTACACGACAGGTTGCTGAAGGACTATCAATGCGAAACGGGTCAGATATCCTTGAAACAATACAGCTCCCGTCTCAGGGAGCTTACTACTAACGTTCCGTAGGGCACGAAGGGATATGGAATATGATTATAGGATAGCAGTGAAATGGTCTTCTGTGAGGAAGAGAGATGTGAGGTGGTACAATATGTGTACAGAATATAAGAAGACGTTGTGTGAAGAGAAAACTCAATCACGCCTACCACACTATATACATGACATTGCCACTAGCGCTCCAGCATAGGAGGCGAGTTGGCGACTACTTGTTTACCACCAGACCACCTTTACCCTTCTAGACCCTTGCATCCACACCTACTCACTAGCTTACTAAGATCAAGTACTACCCTACTGCTTATCCATGAAAGTAGCTCCCTTGTTTAAACGCGAGCTCCTGCGAGGCTTATTCTTTGACACTGCGAGGGGTCAGATATTTTCGGGTAGCGCTCATGAAAATGGTCAACAGCAACGGTATCATCAAGATTATGCGCTGGTTCCCATGTTGCGTCGTTTTCACCTTTCCATTTGACCAAATATTGCAGTCCACTGTGTTGAGTGACACGCGAGTCGTAAATCTCCTCTACATAATACTCTATTTCTTCGTCTATGATTACAGGAGGAGGTGGTGATTGTATTTGTCCAGGGAGCGGGTCTTTTGCGGCAGGTTGAAGGAGGGAGACGTGAAAGACGGGGTGAATTTTCATACTTTGGGAAGGTCGTGTTGAAGCTTTATCGTTGAGTGATAGAGATGAGATAGAGGTTTATGGGTCACGATGTATGAGGTTACTGAGTTTGGATGTTAAAGTTCCTTACTATTGTTGTTATACTAGTTAGGGTTGGTTTTTTCTTGTGGTCTATGTACAAGAGGGATGTCTACATCTACAAGTGGGCCAGATCGCTTAGGTCTAGCTAGCGCTTTCGCCGTTCCTTTCCTTCTCCCCGCATGGCATCACGTGCTATACAACTACTGCTCACCATGAAGTCCGAGAATGAAAAGCGTTAGATTACAACACTTCCCCTCGCTTTGCATATCTGATGTGGTTAGATAGTCGATGGTGAGTTGCCTTTGCTAGGGCTTTGGTTAAAAGGTCGGCAAGATTGTTCGTGGATTTTATGTGGAGAAGTTCAAAATCTCCTTCGTTATATTTATCGCGGACGTAGTGGTAGTGTACGTCAATGTGCTTTGAGCGATTATGAATTCGTGGATTTCTTGCCAGTTCTTGTGCTCCATTGTTGTCTGTGTAGAGCATAGTGTCGTACTTTTGGCGCAGTTGGTCAAGTCCAAATTTCGTCCAGGTGAGTTGGCGTGCAGCTTGCGACATGGCCATGTATTCGGCTTCTGTAGTTGACAGTGCTACAGATCGCTGTTGTTTGCTGCTCCAGGCGATTGCTGCATCACCAAGTCTGATTACATATCCTGATGTCAATTTCCGAGAATGGGGATCATCAGCGTAAGAGGCATCAGCATAAACTTCGAGAAGCTCGTTCGACCCAAAAGGATAGTTTAGATCCCAATCGGTGGTTCCTGCTAGATATCGAAGGGTGCGTTTGGCGGCTCGCAAGTGACTTTTGTTTGGACAAGATGCAAACTGGCTTAAAAGTGTGACTGTGTAGGCTAGGTCTGGTCGGCTTCCTATGACAAGGTACATTAAAGATCCGACGATGGCTTGATATTCCTTCATGTTCTCGAGACGATCCTCTTCACATCCTTTGAAAAGGGTTACGCTCGGATCAAGAGGTGTGCTAACTTTGTGTGAGTTATCAAAACCAAAACGTTTGAGTATCTTTAGTGAGTAGCCTTGTTGAGAGAGCCGGATGCCAGATTTCTCTAGTTTAATCTCTAGGCCCAGGACATAACTCGCGTTTCCCAAATTTTTGCAATCAAAGTCGTTTCCGATTGATGATTTCAGGGCTTGGCGGAACATGTTGTCTGGACCGAAGATTAGAATGTCGTCAACGTATACCGCGACACAGGCATTTTCTGTCGGGTGAACAAAGACGCATGGATCGAAGTTGGTTATCTCGAATCCTTTTTGTCGAAGGGAGTTCGAGATACAAGCATACCATTCACGGCCTGATTGTTTAAGGCCGTAGATACACTTACGAAGTTTAACACATTTTCCGGATGTGCGGAATCCAGGAGGTAGTTCCATATAAATTTCTTCCTCCAAGTTTCCCTAAAGGTATGCAGAATTTACGTCCATTTGTTGGGGTATCCATTGGTTTTGAGAAGCTATCCGTAGAAGGATACGGAGGCTGTCATATCGAGCTACGGGAGCAAATGTTTCGTCGAAATCGTGACCAGGAAGTTGACTGAATCCTTGAGCCACTAATCGAGCTTTGTACCGGTCGATAGATCCATCCGCTTTTCGCTTGATTTTAAATACCCATTTAGATCCAACAATGTTGCGATTTAATGGTCGAGCAGTTTCATCCCAGGTGTGGTTTTGTCTTAAGGATTGTAGCTCCTTATTTACTGCATCACGCCAATAGTATCCATCAGGCCCTGAGAGAGCCTCGTCGATGTTTCTCGGATCCTCGTTAGTTTCCGTTACGGTGTTTGCCGCTAGAGTCATTGCAATGCATCCAGTTTCATCTTGGATTTCCTCAGCAATAACCAGATGTCCTCGCTGGTTATCATGCTCTTCTCGTGTCTGAAAGGTCGACCCATAACTTGCGGGGAACCCATAGCGTTGAATGGGTCTGGTTGTCCTTTTAGGTCGAGATTTTGGTGATTTGAGGAATGATCCTGGCATATCGGATGTTTCTGGCTGTGAATCTGGGATAGATAATTCTTTTAGCTGGTGCACCGTTTCAATTTCTCTTTGGATTTGCTTCGAGGGGTCATCGAGTTTGTCATCTGTGGAAAGCTGCTGTTCGGCTATTGATGGGTTGTCCTGGTGTGGTTGTTGTTTTGCTTCGTCATTTATTGCTTGTGGCAGGTGGCTTCGGTTTTCAAGGTTAATTGTGACTTCCCCTGAATCGAGCGGCGCAAACTTGACGTTGGTTGATTCCATAACCTTGTTCTTGGAGGGGATCCATATCCGAAAAATTTTTGTGCTACTTGTGTATCCTACAAACTTGCCATACAGTGCCCTAGGTAGGAGTTTTGAGCCAGGAGGCCGCGAATCCTCGTGAATGTGAACAGAGCAGTTCCTACCGAAGGGTTGAAGATGGTGTATTGTAGATTTATTGCCGTGTAGTGCCTCATAGGGCGTAATGTTTTCGGGAAGCCGTGTATGAGGTAGGCGATTTTTGAGGTAGCAGGCAGTGGCTATAGCCTCTACCCACAGCGAGAGTCCAAGGTTCATGATTAATGCTCGGGCCATTGTTGTCAGGGTCTGATTAAACCTCTCTGCAGTTCCGTTTCTCTCATGTTCATATGGTGGAGTTTTTTCGTGAACAATTCCTTTCTTTCGAAAGAATGTCAATACTGTTTGATTGATAAATTCCCCCCCGTTGTCTGTTCTCCAACGCTTAACGTCAGCGCTGAATTGCGTTTGTACAAAGTGTACGAAGTCAAGCATGTGTTGGGCTGATTTGTCTTTGGTTCGCAGGAACTTGACCCATGAATGTCGGGTATATTCATCAATAAAAGTTATGTAATAAAATTTTCCACCTAATGAGGGAACGGAGAACTTTCCAGAGAGATCAGAATGAATTAATTCCAATGGTTTTGTAGCATTTTCATGAGTTTGTTTAGGAGAGACATATTTTGATTTGGTTTTCTCGCATGTAGGGCAATGGAAGTTTGGGGGTGGTAAGGGAAGGTTAGCCTGTGAGTACAGCTTTGAAGGGTTTTTAATGGTGGTTACTCCGGGATGTCCCAACGCCTGATGGAATTCAATGTAAGAGGAGAAGCAAGCATTATATTCCTCTAGCTGTATTAAGTGCGCCTTAACTCCTGCCTTTGCCCACAATACTTCACGCCCATTTTTGTCCCGTAGTATTATATCTTTTTCTTTGCCTATCAATGTGTAACCTTTGCGACTCACAGCGTCCCAAGAAAAAAGTCGTGTCTTTCCAAAAGAAGGTGCTAATAGGACATCGGTTAAGATGGTAGAGTAGACCTCTCCTTGTCGGTTCCTAAGGTTAAGACGAACAGTTCCTTTTCCGGTTACAGGGACATGGGAATTGTATGCGATTTTGACACTGTGATTTTTTAGAGGTATCAGTGTTTCAAAATCACGTTTACATCCCGTCATGTGAGCCGATGCGCCAGTATCGAAGATCCATTCTGGGTGAGACGATGATGTCTGAGACTGTGCTGCAAATGACGTATCATATATTTGATGTTCTGATTCAGCGGTGACCAATGACTGGGCGATTTGGGCAGCGTTTTTCATGTCTATCTTCTTTTGTTTGTGCGCTTTTAGCTTCCGACACTCCTTAAAATTATGCCCCTCGTAATTATACTTGCGACTCTTACAATATGAGCATTCTTGTATTTCCTGTTTCGCGACTTGATAAGCTTTTTCATCTGAGATGGGAGCTTTTCGGTTTGCCGACATGTCCAGGAGTTTAGAGGATACACCATCGTAATTGGTGATTTCTTTAGTCACGAGGTTATCGATGACATTCTCCATAGACTTGGGCAAGGAGGACAGCAGAAAGGCACCTTTTGCGTCCTCCGACGAGGTCAGGTCTTTGAATGCTTTAGTGAGAGAGGTAGTCGAGTGTAGTGAGCGATTTCGGAGGCGGTTCCAGGCATCATTGAAGGTTGAAAGGTATTCCGATATATCGTCTCCGTCACGTAATGTGAGATCAGTGACGGCTTTTAGTAGGGAAATAGTGGAACTTGCAGTTTCTCTATCGAATCGTGATTTGAATTGGTCCCATGCCTCTTTTGCTGTTTGGCAGTCTATCACAACGGTCTGCAACGATTCATTAACAGCGTTCAGGAGGAGGCCCCGAAGCTGTTTATTAGCGTTTTGCCACTTTTCAAACTCATCTGATTGTATTTCAGATTTTATTGGTGTCTCTTTTTTCAAGAAGTCAAGTAATCTCATTGCGTCGAAAGTTATCTCCCAACTCCCAACCCATCTGCGATAGTTTTCACTACCGGTCAGTATCGGAAGTCGGTCGAGCTTAAGTGAGATTGGGGCTTGTCCAATGTTTGCCTGAGTTGATGAGAGTGACATTTTGGCAGTGGTTTGTGTGCTAACCGGGCTATTACCTGTTGAAGCTTTATCGTTGAGTGATAGAGATGAGATAGAGGTTTATGGGTCACGATGTATGAGGTTACTGAGTGTGGATGTTAAAATTCCTTACTATTGTTGTTATACTAGTTAGGGTTGGTTTTTTCTTGTGTTCTATGTACAAGAGGGATGTCTACATCTACAAGTGGGCCAGATCGCTTAGGTCTAGCTAGCGGCTTTCGCCGTTCCTTTCCCTCTCCCCTGCATGGCATCACGTGCTATACAACTACTGCTCACCATGAAGTCCGAGAATGAAAAGCGTTAGATTACAACAGGTCGAGCCTATATGCGTAGGGCAAAATTCATTCTTTTATTGGGTATGGGCCAAGTTTTCTCCAATCGAGCTTTTGAGAATTTCGCGTGGTCCTAATATTTTTTGCAGAAAGAAAAACTAAATCACCATTATTATAACGAGGGGCAGGCCTTCTTTTAGCGTTTGTAGCTAGTTCTTGCTGGTCCTGTGCCGACCTGATGTTGGATTTTAGGTAGGCATGAATTTCATTCATTTTACTTGCAAAGTTTTTTGCATCAAGCTCAGGCGGTGTTTTAGTGTATGGTTTTACCGAAAGGGTGAACCGTGGGTGGAAGCCATAGTTGCCGAAAAATGGTGATGCCTGGGTCGAGGCGGATACCTGGTTGTTAGCTGCAAACTCTGCCATGGGGAGCCATTTGACCCAATCATCTTGTTGATACGATACATAACTGCGTAAATATTGTTCCATTACCGCGTTATATCGCTCGGTTTGACCATCTGTTTCTGGATGAAAAGCTGTCGACATTCTTGACTCAATCTCAAGATGATTACAGAGAGCTTTCCAGAATTTGGCTGTAAATTGGGCTCCACGATCGGAGGTGATGTGTGTAGGTAAGCCATGTAGTTTCCAAACATTACGCAGATATAGCTGAGCCACATCCCTTGCGTTAACGGTTGTTGTACAGGGTATAAAATGTCGCATCTTTGTGAGCCTATCGACTACCACCATAATTGCATCAAATCCATCGCTTTCTGGAAGACCAGTGACAAAATCCATAGAAATTTCTTGCCAGGGCTGCTGCACAATTGGAAGGGGTCTGAGAACTCCGAATTTAGCGTGGTTATTTGGCTTCGATCTTTGACAAGTATGGCAGTTTCGAATAAATCGCGCTATATAGCTGCGCATGGAGGGCCAAAAATAATCTCGGCTCATGAGTTCAAACGTTTTTTCGCGGCCTGGGTGCCCAGCAGAGGGTCATTGTGATACAGTTTGAGGAGGTGAATTTTTAGTGGGTCATAATTGGGAACATATATGTTATCCCTGTAGGTCAATCTATTGTCTACTTCCGCACATTCAGCTAATGAAATTTCGCTCGAGGTTTGTACGCCATTTTTTATTAGGCCTAGAACCTTAGTTGGAAACGGATCGACGGCATACCCCTCGAGGAACAACTTTTCGAGTGTAGTATGTGATGCTACTTTGCGACGACTCATAGAAGAGGATGAAAGATTGAGTTGCTCAACATTTTCTTTTTTTAAAATTACCTGACTCTGGTGTTGAAGTCTTTCATCATTGTCCGTGGGAATATCCTCAGATCTTCTGGTCAACGCGTCTGGTTTTCCTCCAAGCTTTCCCGGCCTATATTTTATAACAAAATCAAATCGAGAAAGGTATTCTGCCCAGCGGGCCTGCCTTCGGTTCAGTTGTTTAGTGGTCATGAAATGTTCTAGGTTCTTGTGATCGGAAATCACCGAAATTGGAAATGTGGCTCCTTCCAGCTCGGGTCTCCATTCTTCGAACGCGCGAATTATTGCTAGAAGTTCTTTGTCATAGATTTCGTAGTTGCACTCTGTTGGGGAATGTTTTTTCGAAAAATAGGCAACTGGTCGAAGAGTTCCAGCATCATCAGACTGGGAGAGAATTCCAGCACTAACATAGTCTGAAGCGTCTGTTTCCACAATTATTTTCTTATCGGGATCAAAGTGTGCTAGGATAGGTGCTGTTGTGAATGCTCGCTTTAAGGTTTCGAAAGCATACTGTGCGTCAGAATTCCAGGAAAAAGGTGTATCTTTTCGAGTCGGCATGGTAAGTGGAAAGGCTACTTTCGAAAACCCGCTGATAAATCGTCGATAGAAGTTTGCAAATCCTAGGAACGCTTGTAAATCTTTAAGTGTTTTTGGAATAGACCAGTTTCTCACAGTCTCTACCTTTTGGGGGTCCATTTTTATGCCACTAGACTCGATTATCAGACCAAGGTATTTTGTTGTTTGTGTATGGAACTCACACTTCTCAGGCTTCAAGAGCACTCCTTTATTTTGAAGAGCTTTTAAAACTTGCTCAACATGGTCTCGGTGTTCTTCTAGGGTGTTGCTATAAATTAGGATGTCATCCAGGTATGCAGTGCAGAATATATCCAAATAATTACGAAGACAATCATTAATAAAGTGCTGAAAAGTGGCTGGGGCATTTGTTAGCCCAAAGGGCATGACTGTGTACTCAAAGTGGCCATATCGTGTACGAAAAGCTGTTTTCCATTCTTCTCCCTTTGCCATTCTAATTTGATTATAGCCTTGTCGCAGGTCCAATTTTGTGAACCATTTTGCCTTTGAGAGGCGGTCAAGTGTTTCTCTTAGCAAAGGGAGCGGTACCGATTTTTAACTGTAATTTCATTCAATTTACGATAGTCCACACAGAGCCGTAGAGTTCCATCAGATTTTTTGACAAATAGTACAGGTGCACCAGCTGGCGAGGAACTAGCTCGAATGAATCCCTTTTTTAGATTTTCGTCAATATACGATTTCAATGCAATAAGTTCGTCCCTTGACATTCCATAGAGTGGTCCAAAAGGAGGGTCTAGTCTTTCTTTAAGAGGTATTTTGTGGTCATAAGGGCGACTTGGCGGCAAATTATGTGCATACTTTTCGTCCATCATGTGTAAAAATTTATGGTACCTGGCTGGGATTTTCTCCTTCCAGCTGCCTTTTGATTTGTATTAGGCTCGTTGACAAGTCCAGTTGTTTCTGTAGAGTATACTGTGAGGTTATCTTTTTCAACCATCCGCATGAAGGCCACAAAATTCATGGTTCGAGGTAGCAGGGTAATTTTAGTCCTTTGACCGGAACCAGCTTCGAAGATAAGTTACAACTATTTTTGCAATATTTTGAACTAAATAAAATAGTATTTTTTTAAAATTGAGCGCTGGGTTGTGACGTTGGAGCCAAGGGATTCCAAGTACCAATGGGTAGGTTCCAAGTTTTGTTACAAAGAAGGTTAAGTTTTCCATGTGAGAATTTATATGTAATGGCAGTTGGCATGTATGTGTGACACTCCCAGAGGAGATAGGCCTTCCGTCAATTACTTGAAGTGTACGGGGGTATTTGAGAGCAGTAAATGTAAAATTGTTATGGCGCGCAAACGATTCGTCAATAAAAGCAATTCCGGAGCAGCCGGTGTCAATTAGTGCGTAGGTATGAATAAGTTTATTATCTGTTGCTAATTTACAGGCAGCAACTAAATGATCACCATCCAAATTATCCTCCGCTAATGACACCGAAAAGTCAGAAATACAGAATGCAGAAATTGAAGAACGACATGATGGTCCCGGATCAGGGCCAATGTTCATATCTGGGACACCTGAAAACTTGCTTCTGAGGTCGAAGGTTGCGAAACTATCGGATCTTGGGCTACTTGTAAGTTAGCGAGCATTGCACCCGACATTGCTACTTGGTTAGTTTTCGAACGGTTTGCAGTAGGGCAGTTACTAAAGCGTGACCGGCTCCTGCGCAGTACATGCAAAGGTTGTTGTCTCGTCGCCATTGCTTTTCTGCAGCTGTTGTTTTTCGCATTCCGTTTACAAAGAAATACCGCTGTTCAGGGGCGGCCTTGATGTCGGCTGGCTTTGAATTGCGGAAAGATCCATTGGTACGAGGCCACCAGCAACATGCGAGGGGTGGGCTGTATTAACGGCAGGAAATTGAATGGCGGTGTTACGATCGTTCCTTAGTTCGGCTTTCCGACTTCTAATCCTGTTTTCCAACGTCATTAATGTTGAAGCAAATTCTTTCAAAGTTTTTGGACGCTCAAACCGGTATGCCATTGCGTCTTTCAAATCGTTAGACAGTCCCTTGGCAAGGGCATCAATTTTGGCCGATTTGTTGTAGTCCAGATACGCATATTACGAAGGAAACTAGTGTAATAGGTAGCAAAGTCTCCAGGTCCTTGCTTCAGTGTTTCGAGCCCTTGAAGAGCTGTACTTCGGGGGTCTGGGTCTCCGAAAGAAGCTTCTAAATGGGCAAAGAACGCCGAAATCGACGGAAATGGTGTCGAAGGATTTGCGTTAACAAGGGGTACCACCTGATCGAGTGCTTTTCCCTCTAGTCGGTTGATGGAGTAAATTACGGTTGCCGCTTCATTGCGAAATCGATCCCCGTTCATCTCAAGTTTCATCCGGAGTTGTGTGATAAATCCAGGAAGTTTTGCCTCGTTCCGTCAAACTTTTCAGGATCAGGGAATTTTTCGGAGCGAAAAGTGGATTGAGGAACTGGTAGTGGGTGTGTATCGTGAATAGGCGCAGTAGGAGCAGAGCTAGCTCTTGCAATGCTTAAGTCTAGGTTGAGTTGAGTTACTTGCTCTTCGAGGGTATCATTAGCAGTGTGGGCGTCAGAAAGCTGTGACCGACATGTATCTCTCTCTTGACGCAGGCGTTTTACAAGGCCTGTAAGGCCGGTGAATAGCGCAAGATTATCTGCCTCGTAAAATCGTCGAAATTCTTCGAGATCATTGGGAGCGATCCATGTCGAGATGTTTTGTGTGGCCATCTCGTGCGGTACAGATAAGGACGCAACGTAATCTCAGGGAGCTTACTACTAACGTTCCGTAGGGCACGAAGGGATATGGAATATGATTATAGGATAGCAGTGAAATGGTCTTCTGTGAGGAAGAGAGATGTGAGGTGGTACAATATGTGTACAGAATATAAGAAGACGTTGTGTGAAGAGAAAACTCAATCACGCCTACCACACTATATACATGACATTGCCACTAGCGCTCCAGCATAGGAGGCGATGTGGCGACTACTTGTTTACCACCAGACCACCTTTACCCTTCTAGACCCTTGCATCCACACCTACTCACTAGCTTACTAAGATCAAGTACTACCCTACTGCTTATCCATGAAATCCCGCTACAAAGTAAGGTGAAAGTTTGGCGCGAAAATATTGGCTGGACTGGACCATATCTTCTCTTGGCTCGAAGCAATGATGATGTCACTTGTACTGTCAATGTCAATGGCAAGGCAACTAATTTTAGAACGGTCTCTGTGAAACCTTATATTGTTGTTATGAGCTTAGGTTAGTGTCACTATGCATGCTGACCTTGTACGAGTATATAGATTGATGAGTTCAGGTTGTGGTTGAAGGTGTATCTGAGGTTCACTGTATTAAATTATTCTATACTAATTGTGTGCCGAGCACTCGCTAGTTATACTCATGTGCGGCCGCTAGTTGGCTCCTGACCACATGAGCTTTCTCCTGCAGATATCCCAAACGATACAGGAACTACACGAACAGCGTAAACATCTAATCACGTTATGTACATGCAAGTATCCTAGCTGTATAACATGCCCATCACAACACTCCCCTTGTCGGTAACGACTCTTAAATGATGTGGTATTGTTTAGGGTATTTGTCAGATTGCAGCAGAGGGTTACTGTATTGGGACCGGTGACTTAACCTTTGTGAGACTGTAAGCTAGTTGTCTTGATGTAGGTATATATACAGGCTTCATGTATCCTTTGTCGTATTGTTCTCTGCAGTAGTAATTTCGAAGGGCGATATGCTTAGATCGTTTATGGTTGTCATGATTCTTAATTAAAGATATTGCCGATTGGTTATCTATGTAAAGCTTCGTGCACTCAGAACCATCAATGCGATCACTAATGCCCAGCTCTTCAAGTAGAGATCTTATCCACTGGAGCTCACGGCAGGTTTCAGTGGCTGCTAAGTACTCAGCTTCTGCTGTTGAGAGAACTACTTCCCTCTGCAACTTCGAGCGCCAGCTTACTGGGCCGTTTACGAGCGCGATAAGCGAACCTGACGTTGAATGACTACCAGAAGTTTCAGCTGCAAAGTCTGCATCTGTATATGCTTCAAGTTGTGGTTTCGATCTTGTTCTAGTATATGTAAGGCCTCGATCGGGATCTTTTGCAATATACCTTATCACGCGACGCGCGGCTTGATAATGCTCGGATGATGGGTTTGTTAGAAAACGTGCAAGGTGGTTGACTGCAAACGCAATGTCTGGGCGTGTGTTGTTTGCTAGAAACTGCAGACCGCCGACAATTGAGTTGTATTCCGTCTTTTGATGCTCTTCGCACGTTGTTTCATTAGGACCCATGAGGCGTTCGAGTGCAGAGGATGCTGGTTTACAATCTGATAAGCCGTGCCTCTCTATTAATGCGCGAGCATATCGACCCTGTGAAAGTGATAGCGTGTCTGTATTTGGGTTCAATATGTTGATTCCCAGAAATAGATCAGTGTTGACTGCTTTTAGTTTGTATTTTTTGTGAAGTGTAAGCATAAGGTCGTCTATTTTCTGGATGTTAGGTCCCAGAACTTGGAAGTCATCAACGTACATCATGACAAATAAGTCCTTTTGTTTATTTGTATAGAGACATATATCTGATATTGTTGGAAGAAGACCGTGTTTGGCTAGGGTGGCTCGTGCGTCATCATACCATAGTGCTGCCGCTTGTTTGAGTCCGTATAGGCCCTTGCGGAGTTGTATGAGACGGCCACCCCTTTCAAATCCTTGCGGTAGCTCCATATACAGATCAATATCAATGTCTGGGTTCAGGAAGGCCGTTGGAACATCACCTTGCTTTCTGTGCCAGCCAAACTGGTGTGCTAAAGCTAGCAGTATTCGTCCAGTTTCGGACCTGGGTGTAGGTGCGAAAGTTTCATGGTAGTCAACTCCTTCTCGCTGAGTATATCCCTTGGCTGTACATCGAGCTTTGTATCTTTCAAGACTACCATCTGCTCTAAACTTCTTTTTGAATACCCACTTGCACTTCATTGGTCTGCGTCCTAATGGGAGTTCGTCACGCTGTATTATTTTGATCGCACCTTTTTCTTGTAGTGATTGGAATTCTTCGTTTGCAGCGTTTTTCCATTGTGACGCTTCAGGAGAGGACATGGCTTCAGCCCATGTCTTAGGGTCAGTTGATGCAAGCGCTACTTTGCCATGGTGTAGTCGTTTGTAGTCATGTCGCACTACTTCTCTACCACTTCTTGTATGCATGGTTTCTCGCTCTGGGGAATGTGCGCGTTTCTGCCCTGCTAATGGAATTACCGGATCCCAGCCTGTCATGATTTTATCGAGGGCTTTGGGCTCATGCTCATCAGTCTTGCTGTGCACAACATCCAAATTTTGCTCCCCTTCATCCTCTGCTTCTGAGAGCTGGGATTCTGTGTCAGAAAAGTCATTTGTAATTTCTTGCGTGTTGAGCCTCGTTGCTGGGCTATGATTTACCAAGTCTGTCTTGGTAGGCAGGGTTTCAATTTGAGTGGATGAATGCTCGTGTTGTTGCTCAAATGGTGGAGGAGGTGGTACATGCTCTCCCTTTGCTCATTTGGTGGAGGTGATATGTGATTTTCTATTTCATCACTTGTTGGAGGAGGTATATGCTCTACTCTTGATGGTTTGCTCGTGGCATCGTCTGGTGTTGCTCTTTGGGCTGCTAAAGAGGGTATAGATTGCTCCCCTTCAGACGATGGCAGAGTTTGATTATCTGGCCTAGGATGCGGCGTTTCTATATCTATGGGAAATGATTGATCATTAGTCCAATAGCTCAAGGTATGTTGTTGTACGATAGGGTCTAACTCATCTCCAAACATCACTTCCTCATTAAAGGTTGCATGAGGAGTAAAACTTTCAATCCATTTCCAATCTTGTGAACTTGTTTTGTGAGGATGGTAAATGATGAAATTTTTGTTAGTGTTTTTCTGGAAACCAATAAACCATCCCTTCTCAGCTCTAGCTGTAAATTTGCCAGGCTTTGGAGTGATTAATTTATAAGCTCTACACCCAAATCGTGGAACGAGAGACAAATCTATTTGACCAGTGTGCGGTTGGCTTAAACCTTGCATGAAATCAATTAGCGGAGTATTCTTCGTGCGCATACAATACAGTCTATTGGTAATGAAACAAGCGTATTCAACTGCCCATGGCCAGTATGTCACTGGCATGCGGGCGTCAATCAGCATTGATCGAGCTTTCCTAAGCACTACTTTATTTGTAGATTCTGCAACACCATTTTGTTCTGGTGTGTATGGAGCTGATAGGTCTGTGCGGATGCCATATTTTTCGCAGTGTGCTTTGATGCGAGAGAATTCAGTCCCTCCGTCTTTGAAGATTATGCGAACTCTCTTACCATATTGATGCTGTTGGGTTTCGATCCACTGAATCAATAGTGGTGCGATTTGATCTTTGGTCTCGGTTGTTATAGCCCAGCGCATTCGCGTTTTTGCGTCGGTAATAATAACTACATACTGATGCCCGTTGATTGCGGACTGGATCTTTCCCACTGTGTCAATATGAATTTCGTCTAGGGGTTCATTTGGGGTTGGTCTAGGTTCCCTGGACACAAACCTTTGGGCTTTACTTAAATGACATGTTTCACAGGTCGTGAGTTCACTTAAATCAATGCCCTCAAGTCCTTTCGAGACTTGTGCTGTTTTCTTTAAAATTGTCTGACCCGTATGTCCTAGTCGCTCGTGCCATCGCTGTGCACTGGTTGTTGTTAAAATTCTTGCAATGCCAGGTGCAGCAATCATGGAACTAGACGGCTGGCTAGTCTCAATTGGGAAAATGTAGAAAACGTCATTTTTGCATACAAGCCGGGCTACTGGTCTGTCTGCCTCAGGCGGACAATGCAACACTAAAAACATTCTGTTGTAATCTGGTAGAATCCCAGATATTCTCTCTAGCCTACCAGCAGATATGATATTGCATGAAGAATCTGGTGAGTACAATGCATCATGTAGCTTTAGTGTGAGTTTACCAATCTTGATACGTGCAGTTCCGAGACTGTCAAGTGATGATACTCCTACTGCTTGATCAAATCTAAATGGCTTAGTAGTTTTGTTGATAAATTCAAAAGAAGATTCATGTGGCACAAAATGGTGCGAAGCACCAGTGTCGTAAATTGTACGGCTTTCATTAACTTGAGCAGTTGCAGCTACAATAAAGTCTGTATCACTATCTCCGATGTCATAAGTGGCCGCTACTCTATTTCTTCCTCCGCTAGAATTCGTGCTACCCCGACTGTTTCTAGATGCAAGTTCGGGGTGTTGTCTAAAACAATCTTTGTTCTGGTGTCTATGACGACACTGCTTGCAGATAGCCTCAGGATCTACGTTCCGTGTAATGGGAAGAGATGTTGCATGCGCCACTTGGGCTGGCAACATCCGATTTCCTGCAACAGAACGTAGCGATGACATCATTGTCTGCAATGGAACATATTCATTATTGGGCTCATGTATTCTGGTGTCCCTCCAGTTGTTCAACCATTCAATCCTCTTGGTTCCCATCACAAATATGGCTGCTGCCTGACCATCTCCAATGTGGTAACCAGAGCGCTTTGGCGCAGCATGCGACGGTAATGCGTCCGCTGCGTTATTTACGCTCTGAATACCCGCTAAAAACCTGTCAATATAGTCATCAGCAGTGGTCATGAATCTGATCATTAAAAAGCTTTCGAGAGCTGTTGCATACGGGGCTGTAGCAGTTTCCTGCCGGGTGCAAGCTACCGCATCGAACAGCTCTTTTGCTGTCATGTGATCATAGTTCTGAGGGCACGTTGATGATGAAAGCCTACTAGTAATCACGTTCTTGGCCTCAATCTCCCCCAGTAACCATTGCTCGAGTTTAATTTCATGCTCGGTAGACAGGTTAGGGAGATCTTCGGGGCTCGTATTACTAGAGCTAGCGTCGACAGGGGCGTGCACTGGTCGTAGTCCAGGCATGTTGTGGAATACGTGTCCCAAAACATTGCGTCGTGCGAGTTTTGCTTGGAGACTTGTCTTCCACTTTGCAAACGAAACTCCCGGCTGGAGGATGAGCTTATTGTCGTCTTTTGCCATAATTGTTTAATACTTGTACGTGTTAGCGTGATTTTGGCGCAGCGGAATCGCCCGGGCTCATAACCTATTGTGGTTATGAGCTTAGGTTAGTGTCACTATGCATGTTGACCTTGTACGAGTATATAGATTGATGAGTTCAGGTTGTGGTTGAAGGTGTATCTGAGGTTCACTGTATTTAATTGTTCTTTACTAATTGTGTGCCGAGCACTCGCTACTTATACTCATGTGCGGCCGCTAGTCGGCTCCTGACCACATGAGCTTTCTCCTGCAGATATCCCAAACGATACAGGAACTACACGAACAGCGTAAACAGCTAGTCACGTTATGTACATGCAAGTATCCTAGCTGTATAACATGCCCATCACAACACCTTACTACCGCAATGAGAGCACAATAATCCCTGATTCTCTAAATATTGATGACCAATCACTGAACCCCAGATTCACGAGCCTGAAAATGACGACTAAGAGGAACCATTGCAAAAGGAAACCGAAAAACGTAAGCGTGGCCGTCCAAGAGGATCAAAGTATAGTCCAAAGTGTGGGAACTCGAGGGACAAAAGACGATTGGCGAGTGGTCAAAAGCTGGCGTGGACTCAAATCATAAGATTCTAAACTAAAGAGAAAAGTATCCAGGGGGATATGAATCTGTATATGTACATAGGAGGTTCAACTGTTCAAATAAAGTTGCCAACACGAAACCTCCTGTCCCTCATTGTCTTCAACCCAAGGGTTTTTGCATGAAACCAATATCCATGACAAACCT
>OENG01000296.1:0-25115 GCA_900239735.1 Blumeria hordei DH14
GGGGTCTTATCGGGTTTTTGTTATGGGAATGCCGGTGCGTCGGGTAGCCCTTCATAGGCTGAGCTAACCGGCATGGGGCTTTATAGCACTGTTTGTTTGTTTGTTTATTCATTTAGGTCCTAGGTCTAACCCATTATCTCCGAAGAGTCGAGGACGGTTTTCACAGCCAAGATCCTATCTCTGATAAGCCCAACTTGATCCCACCGCATGAAACCACTAAACAATAAGTAAATAGTTTAAAATTCGCAACCTTTCATAAATTCAACCTTTGAAACCAAACTCCTACCCACAAAACTATCCAGCCCTGCAGATTTCCCAATTTCTGGTCAGAAAACAAATCTTCTCGCTTTGTATTCCCTCCTCTCATATCATCTGTATGACTAATTTATATAGTCCTCGATGAGATCAGAGGACGAATTTGTAGATGGCAACCCAAAACAGCAGGTTTCCTTAACAAAGTTTTTGAAATTTTCGGGACACTTTGGCCCGAGAAGCTTTTGGATGAAGTCACTATGTGACAATCTTCCTCTGAGTCGACGCGTGACGTGAGAATGTAGTAGACAGTGAATGAAATGGGTTGCAGTGGTCTCCTCCCGCAGGTGCACTCCATGAGAGCGTCCATATTGTTGAAACGGCAATGATACGCCGCGAAATTGCCATGGCCCGTACGAGCTGCAATCAGATTTCGGAGTAGGAACCTCGAAAGTCCCAGCTCAGGTGGTTTTCATCGTCGCATGAGCAAGTCGAGCTTGCGATATCGGGGCGGACAAGCTTCGTTCCACCATTCGTCGAGCAATGCTTACCGCAAACGATTCATTTGGCCATGCAGAAATGCCAGAGTTCTGGACTCTGGCCGTATTTCAGAGCTAGGCAGCTTTCGTAGGCCAGACCGGACGGCCGAGTCAGCTTCTAGGTTACCCTGAATTCTTGAATGTCCAGGTACCCAATTAATTATCACGCGAGCTGATTTGGACAACTCACGAAATTTCCGTACTTCGTTGTGGCTTGTGGTGGACTTGCCTGTCTCAAGTGCGTTAATCGCCTGTTGACAGTCCATTAGGAGGTAGACTCGTTGTCTCGCGCTCTGGAGTTCCAATGCTGCCTCAAGAGCCTTCCTTGCCCCGGTGATTTCTGCATCCAAAGCCTCCCCCCCATGCCTGATACCACTTCCTGTGAGCAAATTCTGCCCGTCCCTCTTCAGAACAAAACCCCACGCCGAACGTCAATTCCCTTCCGATGAGCCATCCTAGTAGGCACAAATTTCCGACTTCGACACCTGGTTGATCCATTGTCTACATTTCTCAATTTGCTCTTCTTTAGATCCTGCTTTCGGTAAGCAGGATGTGGGTGGTAGTGCTTCTGCACCCTCAGCCTCTGGTAATTGTCGGTACGCTCGCTGTACACGTGACATTATTACTTCAGGAACAGAAGTCCCTCGATTTCTAATCTTGTATTTCAGCGTGCCTATATTTGGACACACAGCCGCACGAATCCTCAGCGGATGGCAGTCATCCAGAGTTTTGAGCCTGACTGAGAGTCGAAGTCGATTACCCTCCAGAATGATTTTGCCCGGTGGAATTCCACCTTCTCTATGCAGTACAACTTTCGCTGTCGTCCTCATTACCGGGAGAGCAGCCCGTAGTCCCATCAAGACAGCCTTGTCAATCATGCCACATAGATGTGCCGTTGGTGGGGTTGTCATGCTTTTTCTCGTAGGGTGTTTGAGACCTGGTGTTGTGCCTAGACCCACATAGCTACAGTGCACAGCTCCAGTTATGATGGTCACGCGACTGCATGCATTTGCTCTGTTTGCTCCTGTTTCTTTGAGTTAGTATAATTAGTAAGCAATAGTCTAGGGACTATAAGTAGAGAGCTTTCCTTCACAGTAGATAGAGTAAGCAATACAGTTTTTCCTCATTCTACAGAGATCATTCTCCACTCCTCTTCTTGACCTGTCCGGCCCAGCAGCACTGTCATGGGTCCTGGGCCCGCTAAGATACCCCCTGTAAAATAGCTTTCTATTACACACTCTCCAGCGCATCATAGAGCGACTCTTGTATTTTCATTACTTTAGAGAATCAGAATAGACTTTGATTACTTCGTTTGATTGTACAGATCAAGGCCTCATTTCGTGACATATTCTGATTCTCTAAAATCAATTTATCCTCATCTAGCCACACCTGCGACGCCTCGCGGTACCGGCAACAACCTCAAGTTAACCCAACTTGAATCAAATTTCTGAGTCTTGAATACATTTTTTTTTTCAGCTCTCAAATACTCTCAGCTCGCTACATCTCAGCCAGCACCCAAGTTGATTTCAGTCATGTCACAAATCAACACTAACAATCAAACCGCAGAAGTCCCCAAGCCGATAATACAATGGCCGAAATGGTCTGGAGATTCTGCGGACTTTCCCGCTTTTCACATCAGCCTTGAAGGAGTCGCAGAGGAGCACACAAACAACAAATCTTTATGTTACTCGGTTTTCTCCCAATCTCTCCCCGCCGAAGCTCAGCGTCGAGTTGCACCGTGGATGAGAGCTCAGAAAAAGTCTAATGATTGGAGTAGCGAGAAGTTTATATCCCATCTTGAAGACCTATTTGTCGATAGGGATGCAGCGACAAGAGCCCAGACCAAGATCAACGCCCTTCGCCAAGGACCGCGACAAACGTTTGCTAACTTTAGATCAGTTTTCGAGCAACTTTGCTCTGAAGCAGATCACCTCGCACCAGTTGGGGCATCTAAGGTAAATGCTATGAAGTGTGCGCTAGCTTCACACCTTTGTCAGGGAATAGCTTATTGTCAAGGAGTTTCGGAAACAAATTACGATAGCTTTGTCAGAGAGGTCCAAAGCCTTGCCAAAGAGCTAGAATCAATTCCTAGCTTCAGAGAAATTCGAGGTTCTGATAAAGAATCATTTTTAGTTGAACGCACCTCACAAGCTACTCTGACTTCTATAGATAGAAACAAAGACATTTGCCAGCCAAACCAATCCTCAAGCAGAATAAGTCAGCCTGCAACACTATTCGACAAAGATGGCGATATCCAGATGGCCGATATAAGCTTGCTTCAAAGCCAAATCGACGCTCAGACTCAAGTAATTCTAGCAGTGCTTAAAGAGACAAGCTCGAAGGTTTCAGGTGGTAATAGTCGGACAAATGATGAGCGCCCATTTCCTCCAGAAGTTTCCAAAGCCGAAAGAAACCAACGAATTGACAACAACAGGTGTGAAAGGTGCGGCAAGTCTCCTTCTCACAGATGGGGAGATTGCCGCTATCGAAACTTTCGAGAAAACCCAACGCCCAGAGGCTATAGTTCTACACGACGGGCTGGGGTGAATTCGATGAGTAAGGAGCCATCAAAAGGTGAATTTATTTCGGATTCGGAAAACTAGTTGCCTCTGAGAAAAGTCGTGCTCAGAGGCCAATGGTATATGATTCATTCGGTGTAAATTTAAAGAAGGAGCCGTCGTTAAGGGAAATTCTAGTTGCGAAAAAGAGAATGGATAGCAAGCCGTTTTTAATAGATACCTTTATTAATGACCAATTCTTTCTCCCAGCCCTTTTTGACTCAGGCTGTCTCCCATACGCTGCTTTCAGCGAAAACATCGTACAGAAACATAAACTTCCACGCATTACAGTACAACAAAGAAATCTTCAGCTTGCCAAAAATGACAAGTCCCCCCATAAAATAAACCAAATAACATATGTCACCCTTGATATTAATGGTCGACGAGAACGGTTATGGGGATACGTCATTCAAGGCTTGCACTATGATTTAATACTTGGTAAGGGATGGGCAGAAAGAAATAATGTTGTGTACCAAGCAAAAACCCATACTCTTTATGTTAATAAGGGGAATCAGCAAGTAAAAATTCTTGAAAAGGGGTGGATGGAATGCGGAGATGTAGTAAATAGGACCAAGTATATCCGAGAAGGGAAGCTCATATCCGCGCTTGCATTTTCCGCTTTCACGAAGAAGGCTCAAAATAGCCTGCAAGATCTCACTCTAGCATCAGTGTCAATTTCAGATATCAATAAAGCATTGCAAAAGCTTGACACAAAACGAGAAAAGCCCACCATTGAATCAGTCGGTAAAAAACTTCCCAAGCAGCTTGTTGGATTCGAAGGCATGTTCTTAGAAGACGAATCTTGTGAGCTACCTCCCCACCGAGCTGGTCATGACATGGAGATAAAGTTGGAGAGGGATGAAAGCGACAATGAAAAGAAACCGCCCTATGGGCCGCTCTATGAAATGTCAAAGGAAGAGTTATTGGTCCTTAGGAAAACTCTCGCTGATCTCCTTGACAAAGGCTGGATACGAGCAAGTTCCTCGCCAGCCAGCTCACCGGTGCTTTTTGCAAGGAAACCAGGGGGTGGCTTAAGGTTTTGTGTCGATTATTGGGGACTTAATGCAATTACAAAAAAAGATTGCTACCCGCTCCCACTTATAAGGGAGACACTACGTCAACTGACTAAAGCCCGTTGGTTCACGAAAGTGGATGTACGCACCGCCTTTCATTGCCTGCGTATCAAGGAGGGAGATGAATGGAAAACTGCTTTTCGCTCACGTCAAGGCTTATTTGAATGGCTAGTTTGTCCCTTTGGATTATGCGGGGCACCAGCAACATTTCAACGTTTTATTAACAGCACCCTACAGGAGTTCTTAGATGTCTTTTGCTCAGCGTATGTTGATGATGTCATAATATACTCAGACGGAGACCTAGAAGACCACTTTAAAAAGGTATCAAAAGTATTAAATTCACTAAAGACAGCAGGGCTTCGGCTTGATCTAGAAAAATGCGTGTTTGGGGTGACAAAGATAAAATACTTAGGCTTTATCATTGAAGCTGGAGTAGGTGTTAAAGTAGATCCAGATAAAGTGCTAGCAATTTCTGATTGGGAGGAGCCAAATAATGTGTCCGAAGTGCAATCTTTCCTCGGATTTTCCAATTTTTACCGAGAATTCATCCCTCGCTTCTCTTCAGTCTGCGAGCCGCTTAATAACCTTACTAAACGAGGTGTACTTTGGCAATGGGGCAAGCCCCAAAAGAATGCATTTGAGCGGCTGAAACAACTACTGATAAGCGCACCAGTACTTTCAATGTTTGATCCGGAAGCTGAAACCATTTTAGAAGCGGACTCATCGGGATATGCTGTAGGGGGAGTCTTATCGCAAGTAGACGAAAAATGTCGCCTTTGACCAGTAGGCTTCTTTTCCAGAAAATTGTTGCCAGCTGAAGCAAATTACGAAATCTATGACAAAGAAATGCTATCAATAATTGCAACCATGAGGCACTTTAGAGGAGAGCTTAGAAGTGTAGAAAAGCCTTTTATTGTTTTATCTGGTCATCGAAACCTACAGCATTTTATGACAACACGCCAGCTATCAGAACGCCAAGTTCGATGGGCCGAAGAGCTGGCAGGTTATAATTTCAATATAAAATTCAGGCCCGGTTCTGATTCAGCAAAACCTGATATTCTCTCAAGAAAGGCTGAGTTCAGACCAAAAGATGCAAATGATGAAATTTTCCGAAAAAGGGAATTCCAACTTTTAAAAAACAGCTGGTTGTTGTCTAAACCAGAAAAAGATGGTTTGTTGTCATCCCTAAGTCTCTCAGCAGTAGTCACGAGGCAACAAGCCAGATCTCATGAAGTAGCTACAAATAAGGCCCTATCTGAACTCCCCAAGGAACCAACAAGGGTCTCCAATTCCGCCAACGGCCCACCAAAAGGAATTAAATTGTTTGAGGAGCCAGAGCTCCAGAAACTTTGGAATTGAGCAGTTGAAAAAGATTCTTCTTTCCGTGAAGTTTATACGAGTCTAGAAAGGGGTGATCGTTTGTTGCCACAATCTGTTGGGTCTTCAATGCAAATCATAGACTGTTCTTTTGATGATAAGCATGCTTTAGTTTACAGAGATGCCCTATGGGTTCCAAATTTGGAACCTCTTCGAACAGCTCTAATTCAAAAGGTGCACGATTCTCATATGACAGGACATCCGGGCAGGGAAATAACACTTTCTATACTTTCACGAAGCTTCTTTTGGCCCCAGCAGTACAAAGACGTTCGGAGGTTTGTGAGAAACTGTCATGTCTGCGGAAGATCAAAAGTTTGGAGACAGTCATCTCGTGGTTTGCTCCGGCCACTCCCCATACCGGAGCGATTCCACAGCGAGCTGGCCATAGATTTCATGACTGATCTACCGGTGACTGATAAAAAAGAGAAATTCCTTATGGTTATACATGATAGACTTCTTGGTAGTGCGACTTTGGAAGCTATGGAAACTATGGAAGCCGAAGCTTGTGCAGACAAATTTAATTTAAGCCACTGGCGCTACCACGGTTTTCCCAACTACCTAACTTCAGATCGAGGGTCAAACTGGGTCGGTCATTTTTGGAAAAGGCTTTGTCAACGTGTGGGCATCCAACAGCGTCTATCAACAGCATTTCATCCCCAGACGGATGGAGGAACCGAGAGAATGAATCAAGAAGTACTAACGTACCTTCGATCTTATATCTCCTATGCGCAAGACGATTGGGCAAAGCTTCTTCCGCCAGCAATGGTCGCAATAAACAATAGAACTAGCTCAAAAACTGGCTTCAGTCCCTTCTTTCTGACCCATGGCTACCATCTGGAACCTATTCGGCGCCGATCAACACTGTTAAGCTCAGGTACAAATCCCAAAGCAAGGGCTGACGCCTTCATAAATCGCCTCCACGACAGTCAAGAAATTGCGAAAGCTGCAATGAAAACTGCCCAGCAGATAATGGAGCACAATGCCAACAGGGGACGAAGGCCTGCCGAAAAGTTAAAGGTCGGGGATAAAGTCTGGCTGAACTTAAGAAATGTCACTACTCCGCAACAAAAAAAAAGTTATCATGGATAAACGCCAAATACAAAATAACGCGGGAGGTAGCACCTGACGTCTATGAACTAGATGTACCAAGTAATATCCATCCCAGATTTTTTGTAGACCTACTCCGTCGGGACTCTGATGATCCACTGCCTTCTCAAGCCACTGACGACAGTCAACCTCCTCCACTATTAGACGGAAAACATCCCCTCTATGGAGTAGAAAAAGTCCTCAGAGCCCAATCTTTCAGAGGAAAAAGATTTGTCTGCGTGAAATGGATAGGTTACAAGGAGACTACCTGGGAACCCCGAGAAAATTTAGTTCTTACCAATGCCTTTAAGAGTTTCATCGGCAAATATGGAGATGGAGATGATGTTGGTGACTCCAATGCGGGTAGCTATACAGGTTCAAGGAGCAAAAAGAGGCCATCGCTACACCAATAGTTGTAAATACACCCGGGAGGAGAGAGGTGATGTCACGGGTCCTGGGCCCGCTAAGATACCCCCTGTAAAATAGCTTTCTATTACACACTCTCCAGCGCATCATAGAGCGACTCTTGTATTTTCATTACTTTAGAGAATCAGAATAGACTTTGATTACTTCGTTCGATTGTACAGATCACGACCTCATTTCGTGATAAGCACATCTGTGATCACTAGCAGCGACCTCCCACAAATTGTATGTACACCCGAATCATAGACCTATCATAACACCTGGCCACCAGATCTCCGCACCAAATGTCGCAATAGGAACAACACACATGTCGACTGCTCTGATAAGCGCTCCTGGGGCGGCTCCTCGGAGAGCAGTGTTGAAGCGGCGCAGGTTCTGTGCAACTTTCAAGGCTTTACCGCACCATGTTGTTACATGGTGCTTAAAGGTCAGCCGGGGATCTAGGTAGACACCCAACCAGCGAACATATTCAGCTGGCTCGATTAGGGTTCCATTGACATAGATTCCTTTCGCAGGCTCGTGGCACCGTGCGGGAAATTGAATTACTTCTGACTTACTTGTATCGAAAGCAACCGCATTTTTCCCGCCCAATCCAGGAGATCATCGACTTCACTCCGGGCTGCAGCGGCGGATTCCGTTATGGTGCGACCAAACCCGATGATTCCGAAGTCGTCAGCATAGCTGAACCTCATACCTGGCTTTTCGCTTCGCATTGGCTCTGCCATGTACAGAAGGAAAAGGAGTGGGGATATCGGTGAGCCCTGGGGACTTCACAGCTTAGCTGTCGCTGAGCGGTGACTCCTCCAGAGTAACGCACTTGGACCATTTGTTGTGCTAGGAACGAGGTCGTCCACTTGAGTATCGAGTCTGGCCAACCTTGCTCCTGCATCCTTCTCACCAAACGGTTATGGAGAACTGCATCGAAGGCACCTTGAACGTCCAGGGTGACAAATGTAGCCGTCCACTTTTGGGAGCTTGCCTCTTCAATGTCGTGTACCACACAGGAGACGAGGTCTATTGCTGAGCGCCTCGGGAGCGCGCCAAATTGCTGTTGTCCCGTTACATCAAAGATGACGGCGAGGTGCGCCATACGCTTAGCCAAGAGCCTTTCTAGACCTTTACCTAGGCAAGAAAGGAGAGCGATGGGCCTTCATACCTTGACTGTTGTTGGGTCTCGATCAGGCTTCGGAACAAGAATGACCTCAGCCAGCTTGAAGCAGGATGGATGAATACCAATCCTCACGCAGGCTCGGAAGAGTTGTGCGACGTACGGTCCTATAGTGTTCCAACAAGCCGCAAGAAGTTCAGTTGATATTCCATCTGCTCCTGGAGCCGTGTTACCACTGCCAATTGTGCAGTACCTGACTTCTTCCTCAGTGATGTCATCATTCTACGGGATTCGGTTGTTGCTTGTCGCTGTGTATGGTGGCAGGTCGTCTGATGCCTGATGTCCGGCTAGAAGCGCATCGCAGAGTACTGTCGCTCGCTCTAATGGATCCGAGATGAGGATTCCATTGTGATTGAGTGGCGGTGGAATGCTAGCCTGTCGTGGATTGGCCATTCTCAGCAGCTTGAACACATCGCTCGGCGACTTCATCGCTTCGACCTGTTGCGTCTGGTATTCTTTTTTCGCAGCTCGGAGAACTGATCGAAGCTTTTTCGCGCAGACACTCCGCTGGAGAGAGGGTAAAGTCGCTCGATATTTGTCTCGTGCTACCCTGCATGCCGGTGTCTACCATGGTGCTGATTTTCCGTTTCTTGCTCTGGCTCTGGTTCCAGTCTCGTTATTAGTGGCGTTAATCTGGAAACAGAGTTCTTGGGCATATCCTTCAACTTTTTCGACAGTGCCTAAGGCTGGAGGCGGCTTGATCCATCTGGCAGTGAAGTCAGCAAATTTGGGAATATTTGTCTTTGTCACTTGGAGCTTGGAGATCACAGTCTTCATTCTTGCAGCTCTAATCGGGATTTGTCCTCGGATAGGAAGATGATTGCTGGTTACGCATTCATTTTGATCCACCCATGCTCGAGCGCCATTGATGTTGGTTCAGGCTAGGTCCAAGGTGTTACCAGCCTTATGCGTGGGCTCCCCAATAATGAGACAGGATAGATCATGTTGTTGCGTCCATCTGTCAATTTCCTCTCCTTGTCCGTAGATTCGAGTGGTGCTCGGTTGCCAGGCCCAGTATACTGAGTTGAAATCTCCTGCTGCAACAGAGTTTGGCGGGGGATTCCAGTTAATGAGGGGCTCTACAGGCTGTAGGTTTTTGGGAGCCTTGTAGACGTTGAGGAACATGATTCCATTGACCACAACCCAGCAATAATCCGCCGTAGGCTTGGCACAGGGAAAGACCTGTTCTGCATTTATTTCACTGCCGCTTTTCCGAGTGTAAGTCACCGCCCTCGGCCTAGACTGTTCCTCATCATGGGGAATATGACAATCATATCCCAGATGAGTTTTTATTGATTTGCTCTGTTTTTTCCACAGAGGTTCCTGTACAAGCAATACATCGACTCCCAGCTCAAAAGCTCTGGCGACCGCGATGTCCTGTGTCGGGCCTCCCCTTCCTACGTTTATCGACATGAAATTTAAGGTAGGATGGAGACGGAAAGGGGCCCGTGGGTACCCTTTACAAGTTTTCTTCGCGATTTATCTCCTCTGTAACCAAGGTTACAGATGGTGATACATCGGTCATCAGCACTTCGAAGCTGTTGCTGGAATTGAAGCTCGTCTGAGCAATTTTGGCCTTTTCTGACGCTGCTGAAATTGCGGCTTCAGCGCGTCTAACGTCTACTTTTGCTCGGGAAACTGCAGCAAATTCTCGTTGACTCGCCTGCCTGATCGTCTCAAGGTTCTCTTTGGATGCCGTTCCAGACTTTGTAGGACGAGCTAGACAGTCACGACTGTCCGATCGGTGGGGGCCCCCACAGTTGCGACACTTTGTATGTGCCTTACACTCTGCGGAGGAGTGCATCGTTGACGTGCAGTTCCAGCAGGCTGGGGCACGTGAGCAACCTCGAGTGCCGTGGAATTGCAGGCATCGTTTGCACTGGCATATTGCCTGTTTAGGCTTGTGACAAACTGCAATTCCAGAGTCGTCAAAAAGTCGGAAGCCCGGCCGAGGGCAGACGCTCTCTCGAAGTGAGCTATCCAAGTTTGGTAGGGAGCTCCTACTCTCCCCTTTCCGAGTGGACGGACACGTATCGGAACCGCCTTGGTGGTTCGAGTTATTTCTTCTGCCACCATCTCCTCAGTGATTGTGACCGTGCCCATAAGTGTGTATAGGGTCACTGGAACCGTTGCGATTCGAAGGGCAGCCAGATCCGAGGCTGTCTCCAACTTAGCTTCAACCTTGCTGAATGATTCAGCAGCGTTTAAGAGAAGCTGGCGTGCTTCTTCGTTTTTGGCTTTCATTGCAAAGCCGGTGGGAACACGATACACATGTTCAATATCGGAGGATGAAACCTCCACCAATCTGGTCACGGCATCTCTCACGCCAGCTGGCGAAAGAGCGCGCCATGCATGCTCCTCTCCGAGTCGAAGAAACAGACGAACATCTTTTGGCTTTGCAGTCACAGGTCTAGCTTGTTTCTTTACCTGTGCTGCTGGGTTTGGTGCGGCTCGAACAGTCTTCGCTGGAGCGATTGACGTTTGTGGTGAGCCCCGGGCGACTGTTGCCCAGGTCGTTTTGGCCTGAGTCACTGGGCGTTTTTGCTCCTGATCGTTCATCGGAGTTCTTTCTTTGGCCTTGGTTATAGGACAACTTATATTGTACTGGCAGCTTGGGCGCTGGGGAAGGATTGGGGGGCCGCACTGGGTCCCGACTTCATGAATTGAGCCACTGCTGCTCGGAGATATAACTTCATCGAGTCGATAAACGGATCGCTCGACTCTTCCGAGTAGAGAGAGACCGCGGTCTCGACAGCATTGATCGCAGCAGCGCAGATCATTATATTTTTTGCTGCTTGAGCCGCCCGGCGCTCTTCAGCTTCAATCATGGCTTGTAGTTCCGGGGGGGCGGCCATTAATTGTTTGTATCCTGCTTTTGTTGCAGGAAGGTTGTTCTTTTTCAGTCGCCACTGATGGGGGTTTGCTGGCGTTCTGAGGGTTTGTGGCTTGATTAGCCATTTTCACCTCTGTAATTGCTGCCTTCTTGACAGTAGGAGCAGCAATTTTCTCTGTTGTAGTAAAGACGGAGGCCTCAGAGACCAGACCGTCATTTTTCTGGACGACATTCCATCGGGAGCTGTTGATTCCCTCTTGTATGTAGCTGTCGATGACTGTATCACCCATTTCTGCGTCTGGGTTTGTTGAGTTGGAGTCTTCCTGGAAGGCTCTCATCCTTTCAGTCATCTCTAACTCTATCTTATCTTGATCTATCGTTTCGACCGATAGATTCCGAGATTCCAGGCGCTGATGCAGCCTGGCTTTAATTTTCGTCATTGCTTTGATCTGGCGCGCGGGGCGAGTTATTTTTGTGGGCCCCATTGCCATTTCGGTGATTTGGGGTCTTGCCACTGTGAGAAACGATGATATTAGCTTGCGATATGATGAATTGAAGGGTTAAGGGGACGTAAGGAGGAATTTTCATCGATTTCAAAAATTGCGGTTTTTGTTTGTTTTGTTTATTTTGTCCTAAGCTAAAGCTATGTTTTCCACATTGGGTCAAGGACAGGTGGAGCCGGTGAGGATCACTGTATACAGGCCCAACTCATTCCATCCGCGTGAATCGCTACCAAAAGTGCAGCTGATTAAACAGAAACGAAAAATCAAGAAAATCAAAATAACTCCGAAAACCAGAAGATTCCTTCATATTTGACCCAAGCAATGCGTTCCTCACACATTCCCTGGTCCGTCACACCTTCCAGATGACAAGTTTGCCCCTTCTCTGCTGAGAGCAAAAGACGGGTTAGCAGGCACCTTTTATCCAGCCGGTATCCTGCTAATAGTTAGTAGATGCCCCAAAAGGGGACATCATCGAGGTCGCTGTTCCCTCAGGCCTCTTCAAATCCCAGCACTCCGAAACCTGTTGCCTCGGCCATTGCGACATCCTTCGCCGTGGCGACGATCGCCTCTTGGGCCTTTTTGGCTGCGGCCCTAGCTCGAGCTGCCTCTGTGAACTTCCCTTGCTCGAGGTGGCGAGTCCGCACGAGCTGCTCTTTGGTCACCGGTCCGGACTTTCTGGGTCTGACTTGGCAGTCCCGATAATCCGATCGGTGGGGTCCCCCACAGTTACGACACTTTGTGAGGGTCTTGCACTCGGCTTCCGAGTGCATGTTGGAGCCGCAGTTCCAGCAGGCTGGAGCACGGGAGCAACCACGGGTGGCGTGGAAGCCTAAGCAGCGTTTACACTGTTCAATTTGACGACGAGTCTTGTGAATGGTAGCCATACCAGACTCGTCGAAGATGCGGAAGCCCGCACGAGGGGCGCAGTCCCGGGAAAAAATGGCATGCCAGTTTTGATACGGTGCCCCAGGTCAACATGTCCCATGAGGTCGGACCTGAATTGGAATTGCGCCAGTCGTAGTGAGAATCTCGGCGGAGACCTACCCAGCATGGACCGCCCTGAGGCCTTGCACTGTAACCATACTTACAGGTACGTTCGGTATCTGTAAGGCAACAAGATCCGAAGATGCCTCGAGTTTGACGTTTTCACTCGCCAGTTTCGAAGAGGCATCTAACATCTCTTGTCTTAATGTATCGTTCTTTGCTAGCATAGCAAAGCCGGTTCTCACTCGATGGAGTGAGGTTATTTCTTGGTTGAAATAGCTGAATTTGTACTCCAACTTGGTTCTCAAGCTACCTGTGGATAGTTGTCGCCACGGGTGGTCCTTTTCAAGGCAAAGGAACAGTCTCTTGTCGACTTTCGCCTTGGGGGTTTCTTTTAGTTGGGCTTTGGCCGTAGGTCGCGGCACAGCCTTGGCAGTAGGGACTGCTTTTTGTCGCAGTCCGTTTCTGGCCACCGTGGCCCAGGTGCTTTTTATTGGCAGCGCTGGGACGGCGGGAATTGGTGTGCTCCTGGCGTCGAGAGCCCTTGGGAAAGGGTTGGCCGGGCGAGGAGGGAGGACGGGTGGCGTGGAGGCCGGGCCCGTGGCCATGTATTGTGCGATGGCGGCGCGTAGGTAGACTCTCATCGAATCTACAAATTGTCTATTTGACCCGTTGGTCAAAGAAAGAAGGGTGGCTTCGACGCCAGAGATAGCGGCGGAGCAGAGGGCCAGATTTGCCGCTGTTTCGGCGGCGCGTCGTTGCTGGTCTTCGAAAATTGGTCGTAGTTCGGGCGGGCATTCTGCTTTTGTGGCAGCTTTTGGCTGCGACGTTGGTTTTGACGCTGCTATGGGCGCAGCGTTCTCCGACAGTTTTAGCGCGGTCGGAGGAGATTTTGACGATTCTCCAATCCCGTGGGGGACGGAGGGCGGTTGAGAGATTTTTCAATAGTTTCAACTGACCCGATCATGTCAGTATCGGGCTAAGTGACGGCGGGTAGGGCTTTTTCCTTCCTTTTGATTGAGACCTTGCCCATCTCCGCGCATTTCGGAGACTGAGCAAGGCCAGGTAATTGTTCGAGAGCCCTCGGGTGGACTCTCGTGTTGTCCAACTTGGCGTTGGGACGCTTTTTTCGAACAGGTGGCATGATGAAAATGCCAGTGACTCGAGCACAATTATTTGATAGAATGCGACGAGCGCGAGAGGGAGGGAGAGGGTGAAATGGTGAAGATTCGAAAATTCGAATTTCAAAAAATTGCGGTTGTGTGGTGTGCTGGTACGTCGTTAATATAAATAAATAAATTAATAAATAAAACACCTGAGCAGGGCCCAGAGCAGCATAGCCACGCAGATAAGAAGCGAACACATCGAGTCCAATTTCTATCTGCACGGAAGAAAAGTCCGAGGAGTAGATGACCCACGATGCCAATGTGGATATCAGTCCCAGAATGTGAAGCATATGGTCATGGCCTGCACCAGCTGGGCCAAAGGAAGAGGAGAAATACTAAGAAAGGCAGAGAACCGGTAATTCGAGGCCATGATGAATAATCCCAAAGATTTAGCAAGAATAACTAGATGGATCCAGCAGGAAGGATGGCTAGAACAGTTTCGACTGACGCTTGAAGTCGAGGCTACGATGAGGGAGAGAGAAGGGGGATGATGGTTGACAGAATTCTCCCAGTAGTAAGGAAAGGAATGATATCCACACTGGACATGACAGTGATAGTGCATTTCCTAAAGGTAACACAACTTTAAAGTGTATATTAATTGAAAAGTTGAGGGGTTTTTACCATAAAGGTTTTCTCCTACATAAATGTTAGAGTTCGTAGACACCTGCATGGGCCCATAGGGCGCCAAATCGGGTTAAATGAAATCAAATTCAGATAAATAAATAAGACTGATCACTCGCTTCGCACAGGACACAAGAAATGGCGCGAGTAGAAGACATTAGTGTTGGCCCCTCAGAGCTGGATCACTCGTGGACTATGAATGTTGTTTATAAGACTTGAAATGAGTATTGTAATTTGGATTAGTCTATATTAGTATAAAAGTTGTTATTTCATTCCAACAGTATGAAGCATAACATATTCTAAAAACTCATCTGCCGCAGTATCGATCATATCGTTTAGGGAACGTGAGATACATTACCGGTCGCTATTCCACACCTCATAACCTTGCATTTATAATATTTATTCCCAATTAAGTTATTCCAACAGTGAAAGGTCAGCATTATGGTGATACATCCTAACCCTTAACTGTAACAATACCCCCACATATGCCTTCCATACAGATCCCCTCAAACAGTACCACCACTCACATGTCCCCATTCAATCATACACTTAGAGGAGCCTTTTGCCCTTAATTATCTCCCCTCTTCAGCCAGCAAAACGATGGCCATTTGCGCTAGTATGGCAGCCGGAAAATAACGCAAAAACAGCTAGGTGCGGGATTCATCTAATACCGACAATAGGACTAGAAACGAAAACAAGGTGACACTTTTGAAGCGTTCCAAGAGGCCGGCCAGCTTGGCGCTAAAGACTTGTATGTATCTCGGGAAATTCACTCTCTAGACTCCTTTCAACTCCGTCGCGAAGGTCGCGTTGAAATATCATAGAAATCTTGATAGAGTGTAATTACTGTGTAGAAGCTTAGCCGCAATTGTATAGTATCTTCCAGGGCGCTAGGGAGTGCTGTTCACTCATCAACTGTCACGGGACAAAGTGGCAGGTCTGACTGGGCGAACTTGATACTGGAAGATTTACATGTGTAGATAGATTTACTCTCCTTATTGCACAACACAGTTATCTATCCCGACCCATCTAGATCCAGATATTCCATTTATACAGTCCATGACATCAACAATTGAAGCTCTCCTGGCTTGTTCGTCGAAATCTCGGTCTCGGCGCGCCTAGCATTCCAAAGACAAAAACATGTCGAAAATGTCAGATCTACTACTCCCACAGGGGGTCTCTTCCATGTATCTTTCCACGCCCTAGTCGCCTGTCCTTCCTCAACATGTGTAGCCCAATTAGAGCAGAGTTCCTCCATAAACCAATAGCACAACTTTGTTTATTTGGCTTCAATTTCCCCTGCGGGTGCATGGAGCGTTGTAAATTTGAAGAGAGTGATGGTCTGTAACAAATAGGGCACGCTCCTATTTGCAAATGGAGAGACACCTTTATCGGACGTTAAGGCGAGTTAGTGTGTGGAGAGGTGAAGGTAGAAGACTCTCGTGAGAATTACAAGACCTACATTAATGAGAAGTAACCGATTTTAGATATGTCTATGTTTGCTTTGGACTTCAATCCGGATGCGATTCTTCTTGGCTACCTCAGACATACAGAACATAATGGGCGATTACACTGGTACCACTGGAAGGAAAGTCATTCGGCTTTACCGGCAACTGTTGGAAGTTGTGATGCTCAGGGCTATATGGATGGTATTGGGAAATGCTGTCCGGACAATAGGCTGAATTGACTGGTTTGGTCAAGACTGTCCAATCTCTCGATTCTTTGCTTACATCCGCCATTCTGTATTACTTTAACATATCATATATTCTCTATGCACTGTATATTATCGCCACTATCACTCTACTTCCTCACTCTCTCTTCAAAAGGGCACATTGATAGTTACTTGAATAACTGCGATCTGCAACCTGAATGGCTGGTGGATCTTTTTTTTTTCATACGTCAACTACATATCCCTACCGGATATGCTGGATCTAGCCGCGCAGGATGGGTATTCAGAGACCATGTTCTCAAAAGAATTTTCCATCCAATGCCATTGCCAATCTTCATTCCCAGATCCTGCCTTGACCTAACCACTACGCCGATGTTTCGGCTGCCATTAATCTTCTATGAAAGGGCATGGCTTGAATACTCCACCTGAATACTCATAGACGCGGAATGTTTGAGGTCCACCAATTAATTGAAATATATATGATACCTGGACTATTCACCAAGAAAAATGGTTAGTGGTAGCAATTTCAGAGGAAAAGATAACTTACCACCCTCCGGAAGTATCAAGGTTGTTCGATTTGTGGGATAAGATTCGCCGCTAGGACCTAGAGGATCGCCGGGCATCACTTTCGACTTTTTTAACAATGATTTACCACTTTTGAGTTGTTCCAAGTTGAAATTTTGATTATGAGTACATTGAAAATATGAATCACCAAGCGCAACGGGCACAAGTGACAGGAGGAAAGCCAGTGCGGCCGTGGAGGCAGAGCTGAAAAACTTCATGTTGGGAACGAGGTACTAATGTAGCCTAAATTTTTACTTAAACAAAATGCCGGTTCTGTTATCACCGAAGTCCAATAGGTGATTGATAACGAGATTTCTTGGTGATTATGAGAGTGTGGTGATAAATCTCTGTGCCAGCTTTCTGTCGACGAAGTCAAATGAGTGTTAGTTGACTATCTGATCGATGTTTTTGATGTGACGGACTCCGATTTATATAAATTTTTGAATATTCCACTTTACATATCCATGGGTGCTTTCTAAATTAGCAGAGGTGGAAGCTACTGATTCTTGATCCATAGCAAGCTTTTGCAATTGATTTAATGATTCAGGCTGAGCCAAAGTACAATTGACTGATTCATTTTTAATTTCACCAATTAGAGGTGAGTTATTTTCCTTCAGCGGGGAAATTGGCTTGGCTGATCTATCCGATCTTCCACATATACTAGGGCAAGTGTTGGTATTGTAGGTATGTGATATTTGTTGCAATATCTATGTTAATGTAGATGTCTCTTGTCGTGCTCCATCTTCCTAGAATCTGTGAGCTAAACTGTTTGACATCCGTTAACCAATACAGAAAGCCTTACAGTCAGACGCCTCAATGTGTGGATTATTGCTGGAACGGCCAGTAATGCCCACATTTAGGCCATAATAGATTATGTTGGCATGGTGAATTGTCCTATTCTGACAGTAAAGTCATCGTGATTATTCATCTCGTTTATCTCGGTCAAAATTAAGGCCAGTGTGTCAATTGCACAACGATGAAGTACATGACTCTTACGCGAATTAATAAGCCCCGGACAGAATGGAATTCGAGGCGACAAGTAAATTAAGTGATGACCAAGCGTGTTGCATAGTTACATCCAGAAAGATTAGATTGTAAGGCGATCTGAGACCAAATTAGCTGGACGAAGAACCGTCTGCTGTTGCTTAGACATGTTAATTTTCCATGTCGCTCCACCAAGCTTTATAAACAGAATACTACAAACGGAATGTAATTTATAAAAATAACACAGAATCCCAGCCACTCAACTCCTCCAACAACTCCCTCTCCAACGATTCGCGGTATGGGTATCTCGGAGATTGGTATATTCATGAAATATGTTCACCGAACTCTGGCCATTTGCCATAACATTGAGGTCAACATATGTCTCTTTCAGCCAAATGATGGCTCTGCCTACTTTTGTTATACATTTTTCATTTCATGAGCCCCAAAAACTTTTAATCTAGGAATAGGGCTGGTGTGAGCGAGTCATTTGAATCCTTGCGTCCTTGTAGACTAGGCTACACAATATATAGTAATTGGACAAAGACGCTCTACAAGTCCACATATATAGCTAACATACATGGAATAGTGAAGTACGACAGACCCATTACTCATGAAGCTGTAGGGCGAATGTATGCAAGTGGCTCGTGATTCATGACTAAATTCATGATTTTTAGTCATGAATCTATCATTCCGGTGATTTCCCGCAACGTATGCCCAGATTGTTGTGGTTGTGATGCGAGAGGTGCATGGCAACTAAATGTCTATAGAATCCTTTATGGAGTGGCTTGGGCTCATGCGCTGTGGTGAGTCGAAGAGATGTGATGTTTTCAATGTACTAAATGGGTCTTGGACTATCTAGCATATTGGGCTCCTTTCTGGCCCAGGCCACACATTGTACAGTGCTCCTATCCTAATTTTTTACTCGAGAGTTCATTTACTTGATGCCCGTGATGACTAGCTGTTCAGCTTAGTATCTACCGGTGGATTTCAGCCACCTTCTCCACGGAGTCTTCTCAAAAAATGTTAGTAATTGAAACTGCGTGCGCGGGAAAAGACTCAAAAAGCCTGCAGCCGAAGCCACACAGGTGCAGAGATACATCTCCGTTTTCCTTTTATGTAACATGAAAGGACATGTCGATCCAACCCACCATCTCCGTATCGGTTGCTGGCTACGCTCTGCAAGCTCATCGGATGGCTTGTCCATGGTTAACCGTCGAATTTCGGCCCTATCATCTAATCTAACCATATTTACCTTCATGATGATGGTAATGGGGGATGTATTGAGAGATGACGATGATACAGAATGCGAAAGCGATCAGGTTTCCTCATCGAAATGAGGAGGGTGTTTCTCCATCTTGATTCAGCAATGATAGCTGGACGTTCGTAGATGACACCATAGACAGGTATTACGAGTAGCCGTCTTGGACATATAAAATAGTAAATAATGTTTACACACATGAACCATCTTTACGCCATTTCTGATATATCGACCTGATCCTATCTCACATGATGCGACTTTTATCAAATATGGCCTTTCTGAATGGCTATTTGATTTCACACAGAGTCTTGAGTCGTTGCGCTGTGAGCTGACTTCTTCGACATGGCCCATATTTGACGAAATTGGGATCTGGGAGAATATTTCACTCCCGAGTCGGAAGGGGATACTACGCCTAGGTGCTTAATTTTCGCCATTAGGCCTAAGCATCTTACACCTATTTCTTGTGTATTTGATTCAATCGGTCTAATTTTAGTCCAGCAGAATTCCATGGCTCTCCACCAAAATTTACTATCAGGGTAAAACAATGCATCCTGCTTACACAACACTTCATTACCTAAATGTCGCAATGATTGGCCGTTCCGCAAACTATGTCTGTAAATCTACCGAGACCAAGTAAAGGTTATCAAAAAGTGTAGCCCAAATATGGTAGAGAGAGGGAGCACCACAAGAGACATCTACAGTAACCTAGATATTGTAACAAATATCACATACCAACACTTGCCTTAGGATCTGTGGAAGATCGGATAGATTAGCCAAGCCAATTTCCCCGCTGAAGGAAAATAACTCACCTCTAATTGGTGAAATTAAAAATGAATCAGTCAATTGTACTTTGGCTCAGCCTGAATCATTAAATCAATTGCAAAAGCTTGCTATGGATCAAGACTCAGTAGCTTCCACCTCTGCTAATTTAGAAAGCACCCATGGATATGTAAAGTGGAATATTCAAAAATTTATATAAATCAGAGTCCGTCACATCAAAAACATCGATCAGATAGTCAACTAACACTCATTTGACTTCGTCGACAGAAAGCTGGCACAGAGATTTATCACCACACTCTCATAATCACCAAGAAATCTCGTTATCAATCACCTATTGGACTTCGGTGATAACAGAAGCGGCGTTGTGTTTGAAGTACAAATTTAGGATACGTTAGTTGTCAGGAAACTGGGGAGCCTATCCTGTAGCAGGTGAATAATATTTACGGGTATCAATAACTCAGTAGAAACAACTTAATTCTTTTCTTCCGAGCATCGGTCCCCAGAGGTTATCACTTTTCTAGGTGGACCGTGCGTTTAACTAGCTAATTTAAAGTAGTCTATTATTGGACCCAATAAATCCAAATGTGATCCAAACACCAAACACCAAATAAACCTTAGATACTTCCGAATGTCTAACATTAGTACATCATTCTTCTCATGAAGTTTTTCAGCTCTGCCTACATGGCCTCACAAGCTTGCCTCCTGTCATTTGTGCCCGCTGTGCTTGGTGGACCATATTTTCAATGTACTCAAAACCAAGAATTTAGCTTGGCAGAACTTCAAGGCAAAATATCGTTTTATAAAGTGATGACCGCGACTGTCGGCGATCCTCTAGATTCCAACGGCAATTTTTACCCTACTAGACAATTCTCAATGATACCACGGCCTGGATATAAGTTATCTATTCCTCTGCTGTTGCTGCCACATACCATTCTTCTCGGTGAATATACACCGAAAATTATATAGTTCAATTAATTGATGGAAGACCATCATTCCGTGGCCCTGAGAAACTGCGTTGAAAATTCAATCCATGCCATTTCACAGAAAATAAAAGGCAGGCGATACATTGGCGTAGTGGTTGGATCAAGGCAGGATCTAGGAACGAAGATTTGCAATGGCATAGGATGGGAAATTCTTTGGAGAACATGGCCTCTGAATACCCATCCTGCGCGGCTAGATCCAGCATATCCGGTAGGGATATGTAGATGACATATTGTTGTAATTGTGCATCACGTGCAAGTGTCTTAGCGTGCAGGCGTTCTTTCATTACTGCGTCAATAATCAATGTTACATAGTTAATAATAACTCCCTGTAATTCACGACATTAGATACGTTCCTCTTCCTCACGATCCATCTCTTTATAATAGGTTATAGCCCGGATTTAGCGCAGCGCTTATCATCAGATCATTATCGAACATCGGATCCCTAGGAAAACAAACAGATAACTTCTAAACAGGAACTAAATCAATAACAATGTCAAGCACCAAGGAAGATAAGAGAGCTATCATACTCAAATCTGGTGTTCCATTCACCACATGCTCTTCCGATCTCCGGAGTGCTCTTGCGCAGGATGGATTAGTTGGTTACGTCTTTCACAACGTCCCTGAAATCCGACCTAGGACCGCTCCAGTCGCACCGATCACACTAGGAGACGAAAAGGATACTGAAAAATACGACAGGTATCTGGACAAACTCGAAGCATGGAAAATGAAGGACTTGCATGCTTATGGAATAGTCTTACGAAGGCTTGACCACAGCCTTAGACCAGATTCGGTGAATAACCTCACAGCTCTTCAACTCTACACAATGGTTGCCAATACACACAAGCCTTCAGCAGCAATTCCATATAGAACTTGTTACAGGAAACTAATAGATACCAAGTTTACTACAAACGCTACCAATTATTGTAATGAATTCCAGAAGAATCTTACAAATTTTCGCAATGCTGCAGTAAACTTGGAGTCAACAGTTGATAAATCTGTAGAATACGGTATCTCTGATGGATTTGCTGCAGTAATGTTCTTTGAAGGAACATCTCACATTCAGTGGCTTGAAACTTGGAGAGCAACAGGGGCAATTAATCGAGACCACAATTCTTACGCTTCTCTAGAGCAGATGATGGCTACACTCAGATCTACTGCAGGCGATCGGACTACTGAATACGATAACTCTATCGTAGTAGCGGCAGCACGCAACGAAGGTCTAAATGAATTTTGCCAAATACATCCCAAATCAAAACACACCAACAGGAATTGTCGAGTCCAGCACCCCGAACTACGTGACAGTAAAGCTAGAAGCACAAAGGATATAAATCGCAAAGGTCGTGCAAATACTGCAACTTTAGATGAAAATTCTGACAGTGACGAGCCATCAATAGCTATGACGGCTATCTCTGAAAATTTGGCCCTGATAGCTAGCAGTTCTGGCCACACCATTACAAAAGATACGTTGATCTGGGATTCTGGCGCCTCCAACCACTTCATAAACAATCGTTCGGCGTTTATCAGTTTAGCGAAGCTTAGCAAACCCTTCCGATTCGACCAAGCCGTCAGCAAATCAACTCTCAGTCATGGAGGTACAGCACGAGTAAAGGTCGGCAGTCTCAATCTCAAACTTGCAGACGCTCTATACTCTCCGCAGTCTTCTATAAATCTAATCTCAGCCGGCCGAGCCTACCGTCTTGCCAACATTTTAGAAGACCGCGAAGCCAGTCTACTTGTCCAATTGGTAAACGGCCATCGAGTTCCAGTAGCTCAGCTAGTCTCCATCAACGATGTTTCAATCCTTGTAGCACTTGATAAGACAAAGCATTCAGAGAAGCCTCATTTATCACCCTCAGGTCTAATAAAACCCGCTGTGGCCAAACTTCAGAAATGCACCACTGCCGATAGATGGCATCAGCGGCTTGGTCATGTCAGACCGTTAATTTGATCCAAAACAAAGACTTTTGCCCAAGGTTTGGGAGGACTTGAAACCAGTGAGCTTTCTCTTTGCGAAGCGTGTCATCTCAGTAAAGCTCAGCGCACTATCACGCGGACACCAAGGCCTATTCCATTTGCGCCTCTAGATGAAGTTTTTGTTGACATGGTTGGTCCCGTGGAGCCCAATATCTTTGGACAGCGATTCCTAGTCATTATTACAGATGCAACAACTCGCATGAGATGGTGGTTTGGTGCCGTGAAGAAAGATGAAATTCCTACTAAACTAATCGATTGGGTTAACACCATGAGCAATCAGTTCGGTAAAACACTTCGTGTCTGCTTCTCTGACGGAGGCACTGAAATTCAGCGAAACTCACAATGGCAAGAGATGGCTCGCCTTAAAGGTATTCGACAAAATATCACAGCTCCATACACTCCAGAACAAAATGGCCCAGCTGAGGCAGCTAATAAGGTCATCATTACACGTGCACGATGCCTACTAATTGATGCTGGAATGCCTGTAATTTTCTGGTACTGGGCTGTAAGTCATGCAGTTTTCCTCACCAACCACCTTTACAATCTGACCACTAGAAAAGTGCCTACTCTACAATTTCATCAAGAGCTCCGAGTTGCCCATCGTAAATACTTGGACTTCACTTGTCTCCCTCGCTTTGGCTGTAAAGCTTATCGAACGCTTAATAAGCAAGAAAAAGGTGGCAAATTTGATCCACGCGCGGAAGTAGGATGGTTTGTTGGTTTCCAGGCAAATACTACCAAGAATTTTCTTATAGTCGCCCCTCACAAAACTCTCCAGAAAAAATGGACTCATAAAGTCTTTACCACCCCTCATGCCTCTTTCTGTGAAGATTCTATGTATGGGCCAACCATGGCGAGACTTCAATGTTTAACACCTCAACAATATCGCAGTGGTGGTGGTCTAGGCCTCAACTTTCCTCCTACAACAAGTGTAGACTTCGTGCCTCCAGTAAGCTTCCAGAATTTACACCCTCAAACCGTGCCAGATGATTCAACCTCTGTAAACCGAAAATCTTCATGTGTCAGTAATGTCGAAAGAATTACATTACAAAACCAATCAATTAATGGAGAAATGTTTGACAACCTTGAGGATTCCCAATTATTTCAACCTCAAAGCGAGGATAATTTGAGAAATCAAGAGAAATTATCGCAGTCTGTATCACATACTACAGATGATGACCATGAAAATGAGGGATCAAACTGTAGTGAGTCTGAAGATCAGGTCATACAAAGCGAGGAAGAAATTATTCAATATGATACTCCTATGCAGCCATTTCAGCCCCCGATCCTTGCAGGTCAAAAGAGGGCTCATTCGCCCGCTCCACAGCCATCTTCTACCCCGAAGGAAGTTATACATCCCGGCTATAGCTCTCTAATTGACCCTTTAACAACATCTCGAGGTGAAAAACTAACTGAGCAGGATGGAGACGAAACTCAAATCGAGTATAAAACTCTGATGACGCCATTTAATCCACCACCTCTTGCGGGTCAGAAAAGGGATTACTCGCCTACTCCTCCTTCGCCACCCTTGCCTCCAACTTTCATCACTCGTCGAGGACGTACCACACAGCGGCATGACTATAAAAGACTCAACACTGGCAAGGCAGTAGCTCCCATATCTACTGAAACAGACCCAAAATCCTGGATAGAGGCAATGACAGGATCTGAAGCTAGAAATTGGAAGCAAGCTGCTGAAGCTGAGTTCCAGTCTCTTATATCAACCGGTACCGCAGTCATAGTTGACCGCAAACTCGTCCCGAAAAACCGGACTATTCTAACCGGAAAATGGGTTTTTAAACGTAAGACTCATGCTGATGGCTCGTTAGATAAGTACAAGGCACGATGGACAGCAAGGGGCTTTGCTCAACAAAAAGGACGTGATTACTTCGACACCTTTGCTCCTACACCTCGCGCAGACACTATAAGGCTTCTTCTAGTGCTTGGACACCGTCTCGGATGGCACAGACTACAAGGCGATGTTCCAACTGCCTTTCTCAATCCCACACTTGACGTCGTTCTTTATATACAGATGCCTCAGGGATTTGAAAGAAAAGGAAAAGTGGTAAAGCTGGAAAAGGGACTTTACGGCCTCAAGCAAGCTGCCGCACTCTGGCATGAAAGTGTTAAAGTTGAGCTTGACAAACTTGGACTCAGGCCTACTGAATCTGATGTTTGTCTATTTACCAACAGCAAAAGAGACGTATTTGTGCTACTTCATGTTGATGACTTTCAAATTCTTGGACCTAATATCCATCAAATCAGAAAACTTGCAAAAGCTCTCAGATCGAAATTTAAATTTAAAGCTGTTTCTCGCGACAAT
>OENG01000117.1:0-34147 GCA_900239735.1 Blumeria hordei DH14
TTCTCCAACCGTTTATGTCCGAGGAGGTGCCTAGTTTAAAGCAGCCTAAGCTCATGTCTTTTCAAGTTTACGCGTCAGAATATTGTATCTCCGACAGCGAGTGAAAGCGGGTGGGCGTCTTTTCTAGCCCACAGCTACAAACCAGATTTGCATCTTCGTGCTCGAAGTGACGGTGATGCGCCGCAAAATCCCCTTGCCCTATTCTCGCAGCAATGAGTTCGTGTAGTACTCTCCGTGGTAACGATGGTTCTGGGGTTGACGTTGTGGCACTGGCAGGTCAAATCTTGGTATTCGAGCTGGACAAGCAGTTGACCACCAGTTGTCTATCAATTCTTGTCGTCGCTTCTGCATGAGACGTCGAAGGTAAGCAAGGCTGATATAGCTGGCTTGTTTCTGGCTGTCCGGAAGTAATTTTAGGGCGGCCCGAGCTTCTTTGTCTGCCTCCACGTTCCCCTCTAAATGTTCACAATGTCCTCCCCTTCACTCTATTCACGATTGTCGGATTTACTGTGGATCATGGCTAGCGTATCGATACTGAGGTCATCATGTGATCCGAACATGACGACGCACCTACTTTTACGTTTTTGAGAGAGATGTGTGATTATTGTACTACTTGTGTCTTGGACTATCCAGCACATTGAGCTTCTCTCTGGTCCAGACCACACCTTGTACAATGCTCTATCCTATTTTGTTACTTGTAAGATCATTGATATATTTCCCGTGATGAATGGCCATTCAGCTCAGGGTTAACCAGTGGAGTTCGGCCGCTTTTCCACGGAACCTTCTACCCAAAACAAAATAAAAAATGGTGGGAATTGTTTGATTTGGTCATTAATCTGCTAGGTAAAGTGATTCACATCGCACTCTTCCTGGAGCTTGAGCACGGCTGGGGCCAGGCTGGATCAGGTTGACTACCATTAAGTACATCTACCTCGTCCCACATAAATGACCAGACCACCTAAGAATTCTTTTTTTTTTTTTTTTTTTAAACCATTTACTGTGTTTTCAGCTATCTAGCTATGACACATGACCGGTACTATGTATACATATTGGATGACTCTTTTGACGTTAGAGACACTCATACTCTGGATTTCATTTGCAAATACCACTATGAGGTATGTTTGCTTACACAAACAGTCGAGCCTCCTCCGTAAGTACCTACCAAAGGTAAATTCAAAACCTTTGATTATCCAAGCATGCCTTCATCATCCATGCATACCAGCGCCGCGAGAAATGTAGTTAGGTTTTGCCGGATTCGAACCAGCGGTCTCCTGTCTCGGGTGGGATATGTGTCCTTGCTATCCAGACCTTACTTGAGAAGTCGGCCAAGATGATGTACCACCGCACCATCCAACCACAGCGGTGTTTATAGTGTCGCCCGCACTCTCGCAACCGAAGTCTTGGCGCACGCACAAAGCTCAATTCGAAAACTCGTTGTCAAAATTCTAAAATTCACGTCCGTCGAGATCGTTTCCACCATCTGCAGCACCTTGTGAGCTTGTCCTAATCTCTCTCACGCCCATCCCAAAGAACTGTCTCCCAGGTTTGTGCGCCACGCTATGCTTCCTCCGTCGGGTGTAAATATCGGCGTGGGCGTGTACGTGGTGGTCAATTGAGGCCAGAGAAAGTCGACGAGAGGTGTGATCATTGAAATAAGGATGTACTAAGTCGTACCTGCAAACTTGATGAGGTTTTGGTGGTGATTGATCTCGTCAGGTGTGAAAATTTGATTAGGTGGAGAGTCTTGAATCATTGCCTCATGGGCTAGCTTGTTCGGTATTGCGAAATTCGACTGAACTTGGCTCTGGGAGAATATTTCACTCCCAGGTTCGTAGAGGGCACCGCGTACAGGTGTCAGTCTTGCCCTCCACCTCAGACTTCACCCATGTGCTGAATCATGTCAAGCCCAACCGTCCAGAGAACACTCTTTTGACGCGTCGAAGCGCATATTTCCCCTCAGCCTCGGCCACCACGCGCCCGAGCCCTTGACACCTTCGCCATCTGTAATTTTTCCCTTCCATTCAGTCCCAGCTTTGGCTCATCTCAGCATCTCCTCATCTCATCCACGGGTCATTTTCTTCATTGGAGGCCTCCTCAGTTTATGTTCCCTAAATTCCCCCCATACATTTTAAAATAGTTTTTTTTTTTTTTTATATTTTTAGGTCCTAAGCTAAGCTCTATATCTCCTAGGAGTCAAAGACCGGTGTACACGGCCGAGATCATGCTTCCCACATACCCGACTCGGTCTCACCGCGTGACTCACTACACAACAAGTAGCTAGATATAATAAAGAAAATAAATGCCCACACAGACTCCCATAACCAAAATTTCAAATCCCATACTCCTGTTTGTGGTTGGAAAATGACACTTCTGGTCTCATTTGCCTACCTGCCATACATAGTGCTATGACTAATTACCACCGTCTCCGCTGAGAGCTGGAGACGGAGTCGCAGGTGGGCCCCCGAAGCAGCCGGTTTCCTGCGCAAATTTTGTAAAGTTCTCGAGACACTTAGGCCCAAGAAGCTTGTGGACAAAGTCGTGATGTGACATTGTACCTCGTAGTCGATGCGTCTGGCGTGCGTGCAGTCGACAGTGAATGAAGTGGAGAGGCGTTGTTTCCTCTCCACACGCACACTCCATAGAAGCGGTGAAGTTGTTGAAACGACGATGGCATGCAGCGAAGTTTCCGTGTCCCGTACGGGCTGAGATCAGTTTACGAAGTAGCCGCCGGGAAAGTGCCAGCTCGCGTGGCTTGCGTCGTCGCATGAGAAGACCCAGGTTACGATATCTAGGTGGACACGCTTCCTCCCACCATTCCTCGAGAAGAGCTTGACGTTTCTGATTCATCAGACGACGAACGTACGCCAAAGTAATGGAGCCAGGCTGGCTCTCTTTACTTGGAAGTTGTCGGAGGCCGGAGCGTGCAACTCTATCAGCCTCTTCGTTTCCCTGTATCCCAGAGTGGGCTGGTATCCACTGAACCGAGACTCGAGCCTTTTCTGATAGCGCCCTAAATTGGCGTACATCGTCGAGACTTGTTGTGGCGGTTCCCGTCAGCAGTGCCTTCACTGCAGACTGACTATCCGTCAACACGTTGATCCGCCGCCTGCCGTCGCTTCCACTGTTCTCCCTCTCCAACAATCCCAGCGCAGCTTTCAGGGCCTTTGCTGCCCCTACAATTTCCGCATCAAGCACTTCACCACCATGCTTGATGCCACATCCCTTCAACAGAGTTTTTCCATCTCTCTTCAAGACGAACCCCCATGCTGAGCGACCATGTCCCTCCGACGATCCATCCGGGTAAGCACAAATATCCGATGCTAGTACATCTCCAAGGAACCGAGTAGCCTTTTCCTCCTCCTCTTTCCTTGGGCCAGAGCTCGAAAAATAGCATGGCAGCGGCAGAGGCTCGGCGTCTTCCGCGTCCGGGAGTTGACGGTAGGCCCGCTGTACTCGTGACATCTGGATCCCCGGATTCTTGGGTACCCGAGCAGACTTCTTGTACTTCCGTGTTCCAACGTTTGGACACACGGCGGCACGAGTCCGGAGCGGATGTCGGTTGTCAAGTGAGTGCAGTCGAGCCGAAAACCGTAAGCGGTTCCCTTCCAGAATGATCTTTCCAGTTGGGATACCTCCTTCGCGATGGAGAACAAGATTCGATGTCGTTCTCATTACCGGAAGGGCAGCGCGTAGTCCTGTCAAGATTGCCTTGTCGATCATCTCGCAGAAGATGCTGGTTCGAGGTGTGATGATTCCCCTAATGGTCGGACGTTTGAGGCCGGGCCACCAAACATCTGATCCAAAAGTTGCTATTGGGACAATACAAGTATCCACTGCACGAACCAGTGCCGCAGGAGCGGCTCCTCGATACGCTGAGTTGAAACGGCGCATGTGCTGGGCAACCTTCAATGCCTTTACACACCAAGTTGTGACGTGGTGTTTGAAGTCCAGTCGCGGATCTAAGTGTATTCCAAGCCAGCGTATTTGGTCTGCTGGCTCGATAGTCACGCCGTTCACACGAATAGCCACCGGATTCTCGCGTTTCCTGCCGGGAAACTGGATTATCTCCGACTTGTTAGTATCGAAGGAGACTGCATTGTTACTTGCCCACTCCAGAAGATGATCGACTTCCTTCTGTACAGAAGCGGCCGACTCAGCAATGCTGCGCCCGAACCCTAGGATCCCGACATCGTCTGCGTAGCTGAACCTCATTCCTGGGTTGCCGCTTCGCATAGGCTCTGCCATGTATAAAAGGAAGAGAAGTGGCGATATTGGTGATCCCTGCGGAACCCCACAAACCAGCTCCCTCTGCCCGGTTACCCCTCCGGAGTATCGGACTTGTACCTTTCGATGTGCAAGAAATGAAGCCGTCCATCGAAGAATCGAGTCTGGCCACCCCTGCTCTTGCATCCTCCTCACCAAACGGTTGTGGAGTACTGCATCAAATGCGCCTTGGACATCGAGAGTCGTGAATGTGGCCGCCCATCCCTGGGTGCTTGCCTCTTCGATGTCGTGGACTACGCAGTTGACAAGGTCGTTTGCCGACCTCTTAGGGAGCGCTCCGAATTGTTGGTATCCGACAACGTCGAGCGTTACTGCGAGATGGGCCATCCGCTTCGCCAAGAGTCGTTCCAATCCCTTACCCAAACATGACAGAAGTGCGATCGGTCTCCAGCCCTTGACAGTCGTTGGATCTCGGTTCGTCTTACGTAGGAGCACCACTTCAGCCAGCTTGAAGCAGGATGGGTGGGTGCCGAGTCTGATGCAGGCGCGGAAGAGAGTGCCGACAAATGGTCCAATCGTCTTCCAACATGTTCGCAGAAGCTCCACAGAGATCCCGTCTGCTCCAGGCGCTGTGTTGGCGCAGCCTACGGTGCACATGCGAATCTCTTCGTCCGAGATATGGTCGTTCCAGGGGATTCGGTCGGTGCTCGGCGCATCGAGTGGCGGTAGGTCGTCCGTCGCTTGGTGTCGTGCCAAAAGAGCATCCCGGAGTACCGCTGCTCGCTCGGCTGGATCGGAGTACAGCTTCCCTTCGTGGTTAAGTGGAGGGGGTGCTTGCCTGCCTTGGTTCGGCCGAGCGCATCAGCTTGAACACATCAGTTGGTGTCGTGATCGCTTCGACTTGACGCGTCTGGTACTCTTTCTTTGCCGCTCTGAGGGTTGAGCGCAGCTTCTTCGAATGTATCCATCGCTGTTCCGGAGTCACTGCTGCACGATATTCCGTGTGAGCTAGCTTGCATTCCGGAGTCCACCAAGGCGCACATTTGCCGTGCCTTTTGTTCCTTCGTGTTCCTGCTGCTTTGAAAGCGTTAGTAAGGCCGGAACAGAGATCTTTGGCGTATTCATCCACCTGGCAAACCGAGTCCAACACTGGTGGCGGGTGAGTGAATTGCGCCACGGCAAGAGAGAACCTCGGAAAGTTTCCGCGCGTTACCCTAATCGGCGATGGCTCATGGTCCCATTTTCCGCATCCGGTGGGAACTTGTCCTCGAATCGGAAGATGGTCGCTGGTTATACACTCGCTGCGACCCACCCATGCTTGGGCCCCGTTGATGTTGGTCCAGGCAAGATCCAGCGTGTTGCCGGCTCGATGCGTTGGCTCGCCCACAATCAGACAAGTGAGATTATGGCGTTCCGCCCATCTCTCAATTTCGATTCCTTGTCCGCGTGGGCGGGCAGCATCTGGTTGCCATGCGCGGTGCACCGCGTTGAAATCGCCAGCCGCGACGGATCGTGGTGGTGGGTCCCAGCTGAGGAGTGGTCGAATGGCCGTCGGGTCGTTCGGGTCCTTGTACACGTTGAGAAACGTGACTCCGTTTACCACAACCCAGCAGTAATCCGCCGTCGGGGGATGGCAGGGAAAGATTTGTCTTGCCGAAAGGTTCCCTGTATTGATTCGTGTATAAGTCACAGCCCTGGGTCGAATGTTTACGCCGCCATGTGGTATATGACAGTCGTATCCAGGGTGTGACTTTGTTTCCTTTGTGGCTTTTTTCCACGAAGGTTCTTGTATTAACACTACATCGACGCCTAGCTCGTAAGCTCGGGAAAGCGCGATGTCGTGTGATAAGCCTCCCCTACCTACGTTGATCGACATAAAACTTATCGTAGGTGGGAGGCTGGAAGGGACCCGTGAGGGGCCCTTCAGGAAGACTCAACAGGATTCGTCGTTCCTGTGGCCGTGGCGTCGGAGGCGACGTCGGTCATCAGAACTTCGAAACTGTTGTTTGATTTCACCACTTCGGGTGAGGCTTGCTTTTGCTTGGCAGCCGCTTGTACTGCTGCCTCAGCGCGACGGGCTGCAGCTTTAGCCCTCACCACGGCCGCGAGCTCGCGTTGGCTCGCGATGCGAATATTGGCCAGTTGCTCTTTGCTAACGGGTCCGGCCTTAGTTGGGCGCGCCAGGCAGGTTCGACTGTCGGACCTGTGCGGTCCTCCGCAGTTGCGGCACTTGGTGTGAGCACGGCACTCGTCTGTCGAGTGCATCGTGGAGGTGCAGTTCCCACAGGCTTGAGCGCGAGAGCAACCGCGCGTTCCATGGAACTGCAGGCAGCGTTTGCATTGCTGCACAGTCTGTCGCGGCTTGTGTGGGACCGCAACGCCCGAGTCGTCGAACAGGCGGAATCCTTGTCTTGGTGCTGCTCCCTTCCTGAAATGGGCAAGCCATGACTGGTATGGAGCGTCAAGGCGAGTTTTCCCGTGGGGCCGTACCTTGACTGGCACGGCCTTTGTGACTCGCGTGATCTCCTCGATCACCATCTCCTCCGTCACATGCACCTTTCCGAGGAGGGTGTTGATGGCGACAGGGACCGTCGAGATCCGGAGCGCGACAAGGTCCGAGGCCTCCTCTAGCCTTACCTCGATTGGGAGGAAAGATTCCGCCGCGCTCAATAGGAGCTTGCGAGATTCCAGGTTCTTCGCTCTGAGTGCGAAGCCAGTTGGGACACGGTAGACGTGTTCAATTGCTGCCTGAGGCGCGTTGGTCAGCTGCGCCACCGCTTCTCTGATGCCAGCTGGCGATAGATTTCGCCACTGGTGTTTTGATTTTAGCCGGAGGAACAGTCGGTTGTCCGGCGAGGACGAAGTAGCCGTCTTGGCCGATTTTTTGGTCGGCGGGTCGGCTTTTTCGGGGCACCACTTGCTATCACTGGCGTCGGGTGATTTGGTAACTCATTCCCGGCTACAGTTGCCCAGGTTGGAGTTATCTGGGGGACCGCGACGGCAGGCTTTGCCGGCCTGACGGTCGACGGTGAGAGTGTCCCGCTGCTGCTGACCTGCTGGCCGATGGGGCGGGGTGGGAGGCTTGTCGGCACTGGTGTGGTTCCAGTGCGCAGGAAGTGGGCGAGGGCGCCCCTCAGACACACGTTCATCGCGTCCAAGTATTCTTTGTTATCTGTCGTTTTCATGGACAGGATAACACTTTCCAATGTTTGTAGCACCGTTGACCCTATCTCGAGCCTGGCTGAGGTGTTTGCAGCCCGCTTTCTTTCGGCTTCGAGTAAAGCCTCTATTTCCGGCGGGTGAATTGGCGTGGTGCCGGTGGGAGCACCACCAGAAGAGTGGTTGTGGCACTCAGCCGTCCCTGGAATCGAGGCCGGGGATGGCTGAGGTCTTGGGGCATTTGCTGCCTCCGTGCAAGTGGAGACTTCCGTTCCCGTCGGTATGCTTTTGATTGATGTCCGCTTTACTACGGGAACAGCAATTTTTCTAGCCGCACGGCGTGCGGGCTCGGTCGTTAGTTTCGTCGAGACTGCTTTCTCGACGACAATTTCCGGGGTCTTTACCGCCTCTAGGGAGCTCTCAGCTCCTGCGCTTGCCCATCGTGAGTCTTTTAGACCCTTGTTTATCAATTCATTGATTATTTTTTCGGCTTCCAACATCACAGTGTCGGTTTGGCCGCGTTCCTCCAATTGTGAGATAATGTCGACTTCCATCTGGTCGAGATCGGAGGCGTTAGCTACCAGTCCAGAGCCTTTCATTCTCTGACCTGCCACGCTTCTAAATATTTCACGCATGGATTTCGGGGTATCCAGACTTGTCTGGTGGTTGTGTTTCCCTATTTTGGAGGTTAACACAGATTTCGCGATTTTCGCGGACTTTGAGGGTACCGGTGCCATTTCAAGGCTGAGTGGCGCGGTACCACGAGAAATTGATCTTTCGATATACGACGAGTGATTGAGGGGGAAATTGGGAAAAAGGGAATTTTCGAATTTTCGAATTTCTCGATTTTTTTTTTTTTTGCTAATTTCTGGTCCTAAGCTAACGCTTTCTTATCCACAATGGGTCAAGGACCGGTGGAGCCGGCAAGGATCACTGCGTACAGGCCCAACTCATTCCAACCGCATGAACTTCTACTGAAATTGTAGAAGTTAACAGCAAAACTAAAATCAAAAACATAAATCAAAAACTGAAATCAAATTTGGAAGAAATACTGTTTGGTCCGGATCCCGCGCTTCTCGCCCGTTCCCTTTCCTGCCACATCCTCCAAGTGACTTTTTCCTATCTCCGCTGAGAGCGAAAGATTAGTTCGCAAATTACCTGAATTCAGCTGGTATCCTGCTATATATTTTGAAGCTTTTTGTAGACTTCAGCGAGGGTTGCTGTACCCTCAAACTTCTTCGGGTTCCAGGATTCCGAAACCCGATCCCTCGGCCATTGAGACGTCCTTCGTTGAGGCCATCGTTGCCTCTTCGGCCCTTTTGGCTGCAGCCCTAAATCGAGCCACTTTCGCGTACTCCCCTTGCTGGATCTGGCGGATCCGCGCGAGCTGCTCTTTTGGCACCGGTCCGGACTTGCTGGGTCTGGCTAAGCAGGCCCGGGAATCCGATCGGTGAGGTCCCCCACAGTTTCGACACCGGGTGAGAGCCTTGCACTCTGATTCTGAGTGCATGTTAGATCCGCAATTCCAGCAAGCTGGAGCGCGGGAACAACCACGGGTGGCGTGAAATTCAAGACACCGTTTGCATTGTTCGATTTTGCGACGAGGTCGGAAGAGCTTCGCAGCTCCAGAGTCGTCGAAAAGGCGAAATCCAGGTCGGGGCGTGGATTCGCGAGGAAAGAGGGCTTGCCAGTTCTCGTATGGCGCCCCGGGCTTGCACTGCCCATGAGGACGGACAAGAAACGGAACCAATTTCGTCACTCGCGTGACTTCGTCTGCAACCATCTTTGCCGTGATCTCGATTGGACCTGCAAGTGTGTTTATTGTCACCGGTACGGTGGCAATCTGGAAGGCAACCAGATTTGACGCTGGCTCCAGGTTTATTCCGGATTCTCTCCGTGATATGGAGGAATCCAGGAGCTCTTTCCGAGCGAGTTCATTCTTTGCTGTCAGCGCAAAGCCTGTTTTGACCCGCTGAACCAACGTAATGTCGTCGGCAGCGGTACCAAGCACCTGTGACACAGCTAATCTTACGCCAGCTGGTGACAGTTGTCGGTGGGGGTGATTAAACGCGAGGCGTAGAAACAGTCTCGTATCGACTGCTGTCCTCGGTTTGGCACTTTTTGCTTTTGGGGCAGGCGGTGCTGTCTTTGTAATTGACGGCCCAGCGCTGCGGCCTAGACCTGCACGGGCTACTGTGGCCCAAGTCGCCTTTGGTGCCGGAGCATGGGTTGTCGTAGGGTTCTGAACCCAAATTTCTTGAGCCCTCGTCGGAAGAGGGTTGCTTGGGCGAGCAGGGAGAACCGGTGGTGTGGTCCCTGGGCCTGATTGAACAAATTGGCCGATGGCCGCTCGAAGGTAGACTTTGATGCCGTCTACGAATTCTTTGTCGTCGCCAATCGAGAGAGGCGAGAGTGCTGCTTCCACACTGCTAATTGCAGTGGAGCAAATTTCGATTCGGGCCTTAATTTGCGCCGTTCGACGCTTTTCGGCCTCCATCACAGATTGCAGCTCAGGAGGAAATTCCATCGCTGTTGTCGAAGCTGTGCCTTTGGAGGCTGGCACAGCGATTTTTCTTGCAGAGTTTTCTGCAGGTTCTGTCGTCTTTTCTCTCACGACCTCCTTTCCTTTCCTAGAGCTGCTTGCCACTGGTGCCAGCTCGATGGGGTTGGTGGTCTCGGGACCAATTGTAACTGTCCTGATGAGCTCAGAATCAGTCATCTCTTTGTCGGGAAGATTTGTAGACTTCCCTGGGACGAAGGCCTCACTCGCAAATAGGCTTGATAGTTTTTGCGCGAGGCCAGTAGGTTTTGGACACAATGGTGTCCGTTCAAAGCCGACTGAAGTTGTCGGCTTTGGGCGATTTTTTCTCACCGGAGGCATTTTAAATACCTCGCGACGGTTAACAATTCGAGAAGTCAAGCACAGAAGTGATCATAGGAATGGAAAGAGGGAAAAAATGAATTTTCGAATTTTCGAATTTCTCGATTTGTGCGTTTGTTTGTATTTATTATACTACTTGAGTCATAGACTATGTAGCACATCCTCTCTGACTCAGGTCATACCTTGCACAGTGCTCATTGTCTCTCTGAGTTCCTTGAAAGACAATTAATATATTTCCCTTGATGAATAGCCATTCAGCTCATTATTTACCCGTGGAATTCACTCAGCTTTTCCACAGAGCCTTCTACCCCTCCAAAAATAAAGGGATAGAAATAGTAGCATTGGAAACTGCGTGCGCGGGAAAACGTCTCAAAAAACCTGTAGGCCCGGCCGGGTGTAAAAGGACTGGTCACGCTAGCTGTTCGCACAAGTGAATCCAAAATGGAGTTTATATTCTGTATAACGAAAGAACTGTATGAACTACGCGATTAAGGATATTCTGAGCCTTACGTAACCCACCCGAACTTGGCTACCAAATTATGTGACGTGAACAATCATTACAATGGAATCGGACAACTCCGGTTCTAGCCATACAAGGCCGTAAACCTGTAGTACCAGGCGAGGCTTAGATACCGGGACCACATGAGGTTCGCATATTCATCTATGTCTCCCTTCTTTGTAACAGTCGAAGCCGGCTTGATCCGATCCACCATCGCCGTATCGGGTGCTGAGTACGCTCCGGAAACTCATCGGATGGCTCTTCCTACATGATCAAGGACGGGTGATGAGAAGGGCTTCGACCCTACCATCTGATTTGATCGTGGTTAGCTTTATGATAATGGTGATAGGAGGATGTGCTTAGGGACGAAGAGGATACAGACGGCCAAAGCGAATGGGATTCCTTATCAAAGTGGGGACTCTGTCACTCAATCTCGGCCCTGCAGACTCTACAGTGAGAGCTGGAGGTTCGTAGGGGATACCACTGACAGGTATTGAAAATAGTCCCCCACTGCATAACGATACAAAATAGCGACACGGAATCACATCGTTAAAGCGAGTCCGCACTATAATTCAGACTAGATCTGGCAAATCTGCGTCCATCTAGCCTCGAAATGCGAGCGTCCTTGGCCTTGTTCGCAGGAAGATAGGGCCAAAGTGGGCTCCCATCAAGCCGAATCACAATTCTCTTCCTGACAAGTATTATGTCAGTCGACCGAAGGCTTCGTGTCGACTTTATCAGTTCGGTTGAAGATTTTGAAGACAAAGATGAAAAGGATTGAACTTTACTAGTATCTTTAACCTAAACCAGAAAAGCCCATGATCCTCAATTTTGTACCCTGTCCCAAGTAATATTAAAACATCAAATCAAATCCTTCCCTATATTTGTCCGGGCTGTTGCATTGTACCCATTTTATTAACCATTGAGTTGGCTTTTGAATGTAAATATATGTATAGAGGCCAGCTCCATTTGTATTCGAGGAAATCCGTGTGTATAATTACAGCGATTTCCGCAATTCTCGGAGGAAAAGTATCAGCAATATCTATTGTCTAGTTACATCTACCACCCATACTTCTTGTGCTTAATTAAACCACATCTCCAGTCGATGGAATATTTATGGATCGTTTTGCTGCTGCAGACCATCTCCATAGCTGCTGAATGTGTTGCTGATAGCTGCCTCCTCGCACTTCGCCCTACACCACATATATCTGGACGCCATGCGGCAGCCCAAGGTTTCTGCACTGCATACCTTCAGGATCCGACAATTGATGTGCCAGATGAGGCCAAATCAGCTTGTCAAGACGAAAACGATGAGCTCGACCAGGCGCGCATCGCTAGTGCTTGCGCGTGTGAGTTTGCGCCTACGGAAACGACACCAACATTAGTTACGCCGGCCCAAATTACCTCGCCGCCAGCGGTTGCAGAGGACAGCTTTGTCGAGCCTTGCGCCATTGTTAGCAGTTCGTTCGCTGCACAGATAGCTGCAGCTCCCTCGAGTTTGTCCCGAACAAAGGTTTTGAGAATTTTACAGAGTGAACTGACAAGGATCTAGCTTTGCCAACTGTATCCGCACAGCTTGCCCATGAATGTCTGAACTCGGTGCCCCTCAACAAGACGGCTGCTATACAGCTTGTGGATGCTATTGCGCCATACTTGGAATGGCAAAGTGGTTGGTGGTCAATAATCCAAAGTTTTCAGTCTGGCTAATCGTCTAAACCACTAGATTTGGCATGGAAAAAAGATCCTCCGGCCGATTACGATTGTCCTGCTCACGATTTGATCGCTGCCCTAGACCAAGTCCGGAGAAACTTGGTTGCAAACCAGTATGCAAACGAATATGTCTTTCAAATTGATCTGTATAGAGTCTTCCTCAAAGGTTGCGACGGGCATATCATATTATATCCCGATGCCGCGACGCAGGTATTTATCTTCGGGCGTCAGCGATCTTTGGTCTCAGTAAGCGAGGACGGACGATCGCTTCCGGTCATTAAACTATATGGTTTGGTCACTATATCTTTATTGATAGCACAGAATTCTGACCCTAATTAGAAGATGTTTACAACTCTTCTGGGACGGCGTCATATGTCACAAAAATTAATGGCATTGAAGCGTCAACATATATCTCCAAGTACGGCACTGAAGCCACTAGTTATCGAGACGCCGATGCGGTATACAACAGCATGTTCTTTAACAAAGGTTCCTTCGCCGAGACTGGTTGGAAAGGCCACTTCTCGGGAGGCGGTCGTATTCAATATATTTACCCGGGACCTACCACAACGTTCACCTTTGCTAACGGATCATCGCTCATCCTGGAAAACACCGCCAGAATTTTTGCAGATTTACATAATGTGGCTAATGGGCAGCAGTTTTATGACAAATTTTGTGTAGTCCACGAAGATGGTCATGCAGCAGAGGGGAATGGATCCGATGCCTTGGTTTATCCCTACTTCGCCTCTGAATATCCACAACCTGTAATCGCGACTGATGACTCCATGTTATCCGGGCATTATCTTGATGGGCAAGGATATGAAGACGTAGCTGTTTTGAATACTTTGTCTTTCTATCCAAAATCTATATCTCAGTTCCAGGAAGTTGCACAGCAGTTCTTGGTCGATGCAAAGCGGGATGGCAAGACTAAGATTATCATAGATCTTAGTTGTAACGAAGGTGGATATATTTTACAAAGTTACGACTTGTTCCGTCAATTCTTTCCTACTATTGAGCAGGAAGGAAATACCCGCTGGCGGGCAGGAAGAGCTTTCATGGCCATTGCCGAGATATTTTCCGCCGGGTCTGATGAATTCGACCCTGCTACTGCTACCGATTCAGAGATAGAAAGGCATCAATCTTGGTTTCATTATTATCATGATCTAAACAGCAACAACGAGCCGTTCCGGAGTTTTGAGGATAAGTATGGTCCATATACCATAAAGGGTGATAATTTCACCAACACCATGCGATGGAAACTAAACGATACCCTGACCACTTCTAATGATACTTATGGCATGGGTATTGATATCACTGGATATGGACCACGTCAAAATTTCACACAACATTTTGATGCTAAAAACATTATAATGGTCTGTAAATTAATATATCTGCTTTATGCATCGCTAATCTCTTCCAGCTTTATAATGGATTTTGTGGATCCGCTTGCCATATATTCTCAGAGTTTATGCGGGTCCATGCAGGCGTCAAATCTATTGCCATGGGAGGTCGGCCCAAGGCAGGTCTTATTCAGGGGGTAGGCGGAAATAAAGGAGCTCTGGTTTTGAGTTTCGAAGCAATTTTAAAATATGCGCAGATGGCGTTGCCAAATGCTTCGGAAGCCCAAGCAGAGATTTTAAAGAGCTGTCGCCACTTCCTCTGCAGCGAAGTCGTGATGCTAGCCTTAACGTGCGTGACTACATTTCTCCGGAACATCTTGGCGATGGAATTCCGTCTCAGTACATCCGAGAAGAATCCGACTGTAGGTTATTCTACACAGAAGAAAGTATCAACGACGTCACTGCTCTTTGGAAAGCTGCAGCCGATGCAGCATTTAATGGAAAAAAATGTGCTTACGGTAGTCTTCCGGAAAGGCTCTAGGTGTCTACATTTATGACATACGTTCCTGAACAGTACTTCTCTTAACCCAGCACCGCCAGTACAGCTGTTGGCCATAGCAAGAAATGCGACACGGCAGACAGGATTTGTGTAGGAGGTAAGGTATGGATATTTCTCTCGAGCGAGTGAAGTGAATGCAGGATCACCTTGAAGCTTTTGTAAATACTTTAATTTATTTTAGCAACGACAGCACGATGCTAGCACTTCCATTCAACCGGTCGGATCACTAGCTCATGCATAATCCTGGTAGCTCAAAATACTTCACTTGGTAGGGCTCTATCAAGGACACACTGTTAAGTCATACATAATGTAGTCGTAGCGCTTATTCAGAAATGCGTGCTTGTGTTAGTAAACAAATATCTCTAGTTAGCTTCAATAGGGGGACTATTCTCAGCACCTGTCAGTAGCGTCCCCTACGAACCTCCAGCTCTCAGTGTAGAGTCTGCGGGGCCGAGATTGAGTGACAGAGTCCCCACTTTGATAAGGAATCCCATTCGCTTTGGCCGTCTGTATCCTCTTCGTCCCTAAGCACATCCCCATAGCACCATTATCATAAAGCTAACCACGATCAAATCAGATGGTAGGGTCGAAGCCCTTCTCATCACCCGTCCTTGATCATGTAGGAAGAGCCATCCGATGAGTTTCCGGAGCGTACTCAGCACCCGATACGGCGATGGTGGATCGGATCAAGCCGGCTTCGACTGTTACCAAGAAGGGAGACATAGATGAATATGCGAACCTCATGTGGTCCCGGTATCTAAGCCTCGCCTGGTGTTACAGGCTTACCGCCTTTTGTTTTTTTTTTTTTGCATCAGATTTTAATTGCGTATGCAGCTATCTAGTTATGACACAATATCAAAGAAATTGTACAGAAAAGATGACTCAATTTACAGGTAGAGCACTCATGCCTCGGATCTCATTTGCAAGTACCACTGCGAAGTTATGCCGGCTTTTTCTTCACCCCAAGTCAACCCTCATCCGTGAATACCCACCCAGGGGAACGTCTCAAAAACCCTGAGTTATCCAGACATGCCTTCGTCATCCACCGAACTTTCTCCGCGCGAAATGTAGTCTAAGGTGTCTCCTTCCCAAGTGGAGTAGGTGTCCAGGCTACTCAAACCATACTAGAGAACACCACCAGGAGGCGGACCACAGCATCTTCAATCGTTTGCGTGTTGTTATAGTGTCCGCTGCACTCTCGCAAGCGAAGTCTTGGCGCGCACAGAGCTCAATTCGTAAAACTCCTTGCCAAAATTCAACACTACACGCCCGTCGAGATTGTATCCATCTTCAGCATCATCTTGTAAACTTGTCCCAATCCCTCTCACGTCCGTCTCAAAGAACTTTCTCCCAGATTTGTGCGCCACGCTTTGCTTCCTCCGTCGGGTGTAAATATCGGCGTGGGCGTGTATTTGGCGGCTAGCTGAGGCCAGAGAATAGTTGATGAGAGGTGTGGTCATTGAAACAAGGATGTACTTGGTCGTACTTGTAAACTTGGTGAGACTTGGATAGGAATCGAACTCGCTGGGGGTGAAAATTTGACATGGCGGAGAATTTTGAATTTTTGCCTCGTGGGCCAACTCGTCCGTTATTGCAAAATTTGACTGAACTTGGCTCTGGGAGAATATTTCACTTCCAGGTTCGTAGAAGGCACCACGTACAGGTGTCAGTCTTGCCCTCCGCAAGGCTGAGCTCGCAGGGCAGCCTAGACAACCATTAGCAAACCCAAACTATCCCCCTCATCTCATCTTACCTCACCTTCACTCGCTGGTGCTAAGCTAGTAGTATATGGGCAAGATCGTGTATCTCTCACAAAAGTATTCTCAAATCTCCAATCCCATTAACTATGCAGTGAGAATTAGAAGCCTTCATGTAATGATAATTTAGTATCAGTTTCTAATCTCAATTTATGGTAATTGAATAGACCATACCCTCGTAAAGTTATAGGATTCTTCTTGAAAATCTTTGCAAACATTTTATTAATTTATCACGAATTGAAAGAATTAATGACAGGAATGGCCAATCTATTCAACTCTCACGCCAGGGAATCGACAAAGAACTGGACCCTTTTTGTTACAAAATCCCTCCATTTGGAATTGAAACGATGCATTATGATGGAATTTCGATAAGTTCAGTTAAGCTAAATACAACGTTTCTAGCATTTTTAAAATTCTCTCCCATCATTTCTCGGCAATCTTACAGCCGCAGTATGGGGCGAAAAGATTCTATTATTCTCATTCCATGACCAACTTCTGGTCCTTCCGCATAGCAAGTGGAATATTCGAATAAATTGAGCAATTTCGAGACTCAGGTGGTGGTACACATGTTGATACTTCTGGTTGAGGTTTTTGGATCATGTCGTATAAGATAACTGAGAATCGGAACGAATGAATGTTCATTCGTGACGGGCAAAAGCCAAGCACTCATTGAGCATGAGACGAAGACGGCTAGTCCTTCTCCGACTACTACTCAATTTGGAATTTAAGCCTCTCATTTAGTGGATGCATTTGCTGATACCACTCGAGACCTTCATGCGTGAATATCCACCTAAAGGAAAAATAGGAAAAGTCTTCAGCTACCTCAAGATTCTTTTGTCATCTTGTACATAGCTGCCGCCTGAGATACGGCCTCACAGTGTCCTCGATTTCTCTTGTGAGGCAGGTTTCTAGGCTAGCCAGACTTTAATTCGGGGAGATGACGACCAGGAGGCGGACTACAACACCTTCCATCATTGCCTATTATTAAAGTGTCGATAACACTATCTGAAATCATAGCTTCGGCGCTCATAGGTAACCCAAAGTCGAAATCACTCGAAAAATACGAGTCCCAGCATGCATATTTTTGACCTCTTCACTCGCTCGTTCCACATCTCAACTGTCTGTCTTCCCTCAAGGTGTTAAGCCACATTAGAGCAATGGGCCCCCATATATCAAGCGCGAGCTTTGCATAGTATGATTAAGTTTCTTCCTCGCGGGCAAGCTTGGGATCGTATTATTTTAGTGGGTAATGGCCGATTGCGATTAGAGCAACGCTGTTATCAGTAGTCAAAGCGAGGCGATGTAATTAGATTGAGGTAGGGGACGCGCGTGAGAATGATGGGTCAGACATGGGCGAGAAGTCATCCATTTTATATATGCTTGAGGTTGTTTTCGATTTTGATTCGGATACAATTCTTGCTTGCTATCCCAGATGTACAGAGCATACTGAGCGGTTATACCGGCACCACTAGAAGGTGAAGAATTCGTCATTGCCGGCGGCGACTTGGGACGAGTCCCTTGCTATTATTGTTATCCTACTTCGGGGTGATTTCTCTGTTTGATAGAAGAGGTTGTTTCCATCTACGAATGGGACAAATCACTGAGATTTGCCTAGCCGTTTTCGCTAATCTGTTCTTTGTCCCCCGCATGGCGTCATGAGCTACACATCTACTGCTCACCATAAGGTCCGTGTATGGAAATCCTAAGATTGCAATACCATCATGCTCGAGTCTAGAGTAGAAAGCTATTAAATTGATGCGATCAGGAGACACTGTGATCCGTAGAATGAGTTTAATCAAGTCTTGATGTGCGGCCAAATCTGTGAACAGTGTGTTATTGGCAATTAAAACAAAGGCTAGACTTATCCTTCCTCACATGCACGATTATTAGCTAGTTATCGTCACGTTTGAACTCGCCGCCGTTTTCAGGGCGCCACAATCAATATTGGAGAAACCATGTCATCACCACTGTGATAGCATGAGGGTCAGGAAAGACTCTGACTAAAAGGCAAAACAATAATATGATTGTAATCTATGAGGAGAGAAAGACATGGTGGCTAACGCAATACTATATACACATAAAAGTGGTTCCTCACTGGTCCAAACGTACATTGTAGCACGTGATTAGTGTCCTATGACATTACTTTCCTCCCCCGGTTTCATTTTATTTGTTTTTCTTTTTCGCATAGTTCGATTTCTCAATGTTCGACCTGTAAACATCCCTAACTGAAGACCAACTTTGTCGCCATCCCCGTACTGCTTGACAAATTCTTTGAAGGCATCTGTTAACTTAAGATTTTGTCGAGGCTCCCATGTGGGTTCAGCAAACCCTTTCCAGAATACCAGGACTTTGCGACGCCCATTGATTGTTTCAGCGCGAACTATTTTCTCAACAGCATACAACGGATGTTTTCCATCAACTAACGGGGGCGGCTGTGTGTCATCGACTTTTTGTGAAGGCAGTGGATCATTTGGGTCATGCCTTAATAAGTCTACAAAAAATCGATTATGTATGCCTGTTGGTACATCTAGTTGATACACATCAGGTGCAATTTCTTTTTGTATTCTGTATTTTGCTTGAGTCCATGAGAGTTTCTTTTTTTGTTGCGGGGTTTCGACGTTTTTAAGGTTTAGCCAGACGGTATCGCCCGGTTTGAAACGTTCCGCTGGTCTCCTATGATGGTTGGCTGATTCTTCCATTAATTGCTGTGCTGTTGTCATAGCTGCCTGTGCCATGCTTTGACCCTGTATTATTCGGTCTACGAATGCTCGCGCGCGGGCTTGCGGTGATTTTGTTGCTCGTGAATTAGTATGTGTTTGTTGTATTGGTTCAGCATCATAGCCGTGAGTAACAAAAAATGGGCTAGTGCCAATAACTGTCGATTTTCTATTATTGAGTGCTAACATGGCAGTTGGGAGTAGTTTAGACCAGTCTATCTGCGAGTAGCTAATAAATGCTCGGAGGTAGTTTAACACTTCTTGGTTCATCCTTTCTGTACTACCATCGGTCTGCGGATGGTAAGCGGTCGACAATCTTTGGTTAATACCTGTCATTTTGCATAAAGAAGTCCAGAAATGACCCACCCAATTTGCCCCTCTGTCTGATGTTATAAATTTAGGAAACCCATGAAAACGATAATGACAAGTTAGGAAGCGTTCTGCGCAAGCTTCAGCTTCCATCGAATTCATTGCTTCTAGGGTGCAGCTCTTGAGTAAACGGTCAGTGATAACCATAAGATATTTGGGGTCGTCTTCTTTTTGCGCAGGCAAGTCTGTCATGAAATCTACCGACAACTCACTATGAAAGCGTTCAGGTACAGGGAGTGGTCTGAGTAATCCTTGCGGGCATTGACGCCACGCTTTAGATCGACTACAGATCGAGCAGTTTCGCGTGAATCTGCGAATGTCTAAATATTGTTGAGGCCAAAAAAATGCTCGAGACACTATGTGAAGGGTACCGTCTCTTCCGGGGTGTCCAGTAATACTTGAGTCATGGGAACGTTGTATGATCGTTGTTCTCAGTGGCTCCCAATTTGGAACCCATAGCGCACCTCGTCGTGTTAACGCGCCTCTGTCATCTAGGCTACAATCTGTCATTTGAACCCCTAATTTAAGGTCTATAGGTAAAGTAGACTGGCCTGCAGCGACTGATGCATGAATACTGTGAAAAGCTTGGTCTTTTTCTAGAGCTTCGTCCCACAAAGAAGCAATTTCCTTATCTTCAAATAATTTTTTGCCGCTGGGCATGATATTCTGGTCAGTTTCAATATGTTTCAAGGTCATATCCGGAAAGTCTACAATGTTTATTGTATTTAAGATGAATTCTTCTGGTGAAGACGTGCTTAAATTATTTTTGAACAACTGGATATTGCGGCCTTGTAACCGCTCGTCCGACGTATCCCGCGGGGCTTCTTGTGCCCGCCGCGAAAGAAAGTCTGGTTTACCGGACTGGGAGCCAGGCCGGAATACAATTTTGAAGTTAAACCTTGCCAAGGTCTCGGCCCATCTCACTTGACGTTCGCTAAGTTGTCTTGAAGTTGTGAAATATCGTAAATTTTGATGGTCTGAGATAACGGTAAAAGGATTTTCAACGCTTCGAAGCTCACCATCAAAATGGCGCATTGTTGTTATAATAGCGAGCAGTTCTTTATCATGAATGTTATAGTTTGATTCTGCTGGAGTCAGTTTACGTGAAAAGTAACCTACTGGTCTTAGACGATTTTTTTCGTCAATTTGAGAAAGAACCCCACCGATAGCATAGCCAGAGGCATCTGCTTCCAAATAGGTTTCTTTCTCGGCTGAAAAAAGCGCTAATAATGGTGCTGAGGATAGCATAGACTTAAGCTTTTCGAATGCATCTTTTTCTTTCGTGTCCCAGCTCCAGCGGGTTTGTTTCGATGTGAGACTGATCAATGGCTGGGCAATGGCCGAAAATTTTGGAATAAACTCTCGGTAAAAATTTGCGAAACCGAGAAAAGAGCGGGTTTCAGAAACTGTCGTTGGTTCCTCCCAGTTTTTGATGGCTTCTATTTTGGCTGGATCAACTGTAACACCCTCGCCAGCCTTGATTACGAACCCAAGATATTTGACTTCAGACGTGGCAAAGGTACATTTGTTGATGTCTAACCGTAAGCCAGATTCTTCGAGTCGTCTGATAACTTCTTCAACCTTTTTATAATGGTCGGATAAATCACCATCAGAATAGATGATAACATCATCCATATAGGCTGAACAGTATTCGTCCAAAATATCTTGTAACACAGCATTTATGTAACGTTGAAAAGTAGCTGGTCCGCCGCATAATCCAAATGGCATGACAAGCCACTCGTATTGTCCATACCTTGTTCGAAACGCTGTTTTCCATTCATCGCCAGGTCGAATACGTAGGCGATGGAATGCAGTACAGACGTCAAGTTTTGTGAAGTATTGGGCTTTGGAGAGTTGCTGAAGTGTTTCTTTGATGAGCGGCAACGGGTATCTGTCCCTTTTTGTTATTGAATTGAGGCCACGATAATCAACACAGAATCGAAGACCTCCGCCCGGTTTTTTTGCGAATAGTACCGGTGCATTTGCAGGAGAATTGCTGGCGCGAATCCATCCTTTACGTAAGTAATCTGTAAGAGTTTTACGGAGAACGAGGAGCTCATCTCGTGACATGCCATAAAGTGGACCTGAGGGGGGTTCCTTAGGTTTGCCTTCATCGTCTAGTTCAAGGTTTATAGAATGGTCCCATCCTGGCTTAGATTCTGGGAGGATTCCATCTTCATCAGCTAGAAAGTTCTTTGCTAAATGTCGAAGCTGCTGAGGTAGTTGATTTGATATTTCTTCCACCGTTTGCTTGACCGCTGAGTTATCTAATTTTTTCAAGGCCTTGTTGATATCTGCTATAGTGATGGAGAATAAATGTAGATGTTTATTTGCTTTTCTTCCACGACGGATTTCCGCGGCAAATATTGAAGCTGTAACGTTTTTTGCTTGACGTAGTTGGTGCATAGAGCCTGATAACTCATCCCGTTCCATCCATCCAGACTCCTTGACTTTTATTGCGTTTGCACCACTTCCTAGAGTGAGAAACTTCTTACCTGCTTCATATGTTACATTGTTACGCTCGGCCCAACCTTTGCCGAGGATTATATTATATTGTAAGTTTGCTACTATGTAGCCAAATACTCTTTCAGCTCTACCGTCAATGTCAAGTGTAGCCCAAGTCATTTCGGTAATGGGAATTTGAGGTCCATCTTTGGCGAGCTTTAGAGATCTGTGGGTGACTGGAAGGCGTGGTAAGTGTGCCTGGTCTGCAAAACTACGATCAAAAACTGCGTAGGGTAGGCATCCTGTGTCAAAGAGTGCGGTGGAATAACAAGTAGAATTTATTAAAATATCAATTAAAAATGGACTACTATTCAACCTTTCAACAGCCTCCCTAATTTCGCTAGCAGGTGGTATTTGATCTAGTAGTTCTCCAAACACACCAACATTCCCCTGAACACGACTTCGTACAGGGGCTGCTAGTTTTCCGACTCGCTTATTGATGCAGAAGCTATCCTTAGATTGGACATTTCTGAGCGAAAACCTTTAAACTTGCATTCTCTAAAACGGTGCGATGGAAATACATTGCATCGAATACATCGACCTGATTTGAGACGCTGATGGCGTTCTTCCTCGGAACAATGAGGGGCATTTGGACGTTTATCTAGTGGCCGAGCCTGTCCAAACCCTTTGGAATTGTTTCCATTATTTATAGCTGATATAACTGTAGAAACAATAGAAATAATGTCAGTCCCTGACATTTTTATATCTCCCTCACGGTCACGTATTGGAGAGTTTACGCTGGGTTTTGGTGATTGTGATTGTAATTGTGTTTCTGTTTGGTTGACTATTTGCTTCCGTAGTTGCTCTTGAATGTTTAGAGGAAGGTCTCCGATCGCATTTTCGGTGTAGGTTTCTCCAGTGTCATCTACACTCTTAGCCTGAAATTCTGGCAAGGATTCCCAATTAGTTGCTAAAGTCGATAGTTGTTCGACGTATTTTTCATAGTTCAGCTTTTCTAGATCTGTCTGGTTTGCTGCAGCCCGGCGTAGATACGGAGCAATGGCCTCAGATAGGGTGTGGATTCGAGAAACTCCAATAGGAGCAAGTTCACCTGAATTGCTGAGATAACCTTCGAAAGTGTGAAGGAACTTTGCGAAAGGTTGCGCGTTTCCTTGTCTCACAGAGTAAAGGAGGCGTCGATTTCGAGCTTCACGGTCCCTATCAACGAAGTGCCGGTCGAATTCGTCGAGAAGTGAACTTGAGTAAAATTCTTTAGCTTTAACTTGTTTCTCAAAGAAAGGCCCCACTCGGCTTCTGTGCTCCGCTGGTAACGTCTGCATAAGTGCAAGGCAGACGCCTCTTTCACCACCGAAACCCTTGATGATTGCTGGGTCCTCCGCTGCTACTCGCCACATGACTGAGCATAAAGAATATTGATCAGGTGTTCCATCCCAAGTTGTGAACTTGTGCTGTACTGCGTCGGTTTGGTTTGTCATTGTGGCTTTAATATTTCTGGTTTCGTGTTTAGTTGTTGCGATTTTTGATTCAGGCGTCTGTGGCTCTGGTTCCAGGGCAGGTCTGTGAGACTCTGTATTTGCACTTGAGGCGTCGATTTCTATCGCAGAAATTTCACGGAGAATACCTTCAAGGTTAAAATTGTCGTCACTACTCATATAATTGCGAGACGTCGCTGATTACAAGTGGTTTAGACTAAAATGGAGATTACAATCAATGTGATAGCATGAGGGTCAGGAAAGACTCTGACTAAAAGGCAAAACAATAATATGATTGTAATCTATGAGGAGAGAAAGACATGGTGGCTAACGCAATACTATATACACATAAAAGTGGTTCCTCACTGGTCCAAACGTACATTGTAGCACGTGATTAGTGTCCTATGACAACCACATGGAAGAATATCCCAGTACATTGCAGCACAATCATATATAGCGTATATTAGTTCTCGAGGTAATTTACTAATGCGAAGATTTCTTGGTCTCTCCTCATGGATCTAATGTACTTGCTCGCTGTCTCGATAAGAGCAATCGGCAGTTACTGCACAACAACTTTGGGTAGGGTGTCCCTGGTGTGGAAATGAATCACTTTCCAACATAGTAGTCTTCCTAGCTCACTCTTCTCGCGGCTCGAGCAGACTCAGCTGCGTGATGACCCATGATTTTGACTACGCAGAAGTGTTTAATTGCGAGTGAGTGGCCATGACTACACAAAGTTCATCAGAATATCAAATACCAAGGGTAATACTAGCAATCGAGTCCTCTACCATCTTGAGGCTAATTTACATTCTCGTCGTGCTGAGTTGTACTCGCCATGTAAATCTCAAGAAATACTGTCTTGAAAGATTTGATTTTTCGGGTTTTATAAAAATTATCCATTTTGAAGACTAATACCGGTGCCATGACCGTGTGCACGAGTGCAGGCATTGCTGTTTTTAGTGGTCACATGGTGACGGATATAATCATGGAAGGAGTCCAGTGGAAAATGTAAAGCAGATACTTCCTTATTATATAAAAGAAAGCTAGGAACTCGCGGGTAGTTGACCTCTAAAAGCCGTAGGACAAAGGCCATGCGTGTGGATGTATTTCACCTATAAGTATAAGATGAGACTCGCGTCTCCATTGTTTCTTGCCATCCTCCGCTATATAATCACCGAAATGGCTTTTAAACTCCGTTGGTGAGGCAGGTCAGATGTTTAAGTTTGAGTTCACCCAAAAACTTTTTCTCATTGTGCCACGTATTTTTTTTTCCACAAGAAAGGAACTTTATTAGGGATATATAATGAGCTATACGATCCAATTGTAAATGTCAATGGTATTTAGGTAGAGGTTAATGGAAACATTATTTACTAAAAACGTTGTCACACACAACCGTCCAACTACACTAAATTTTATATTAATAATAATTTTAAATTCATGACTGAAGGACCGCAAATTTAGTATCAATCATCACTAAAGCAGCCAAACTTTTCGTAAAATTTAAATTTTATTTCATCTTTGATGGTAATGCTAGTCTACAATATTTGAGTGAAAGCTGTAATTATTTTTCGCCAATTCTAGTTCATTTCTTTGCATAAGTTCGTTTCATATTATTAATCATCAAAACGTTCAAGTCCCTCGTCCCTCCTATCAAGAGTTTACTGAATGCTTATTTTCCGGTTTTCCTGCTTCTTCGATTTTGGTATCATGACGCTCAGAATTCCATTCTTCATCGAAGCCTTTACATTCTCCTGATTTACTGGCACTGGGAATGCAAAAGATCTCGAGAACTCTCCGATGCTTCTCTCCATCACCCAGAACTTCTCCCGCGACGTCTTCGAATCCTCGCTCTTCTTGACCGAAACGTTGTTATCTTGACTTGTCGTCCCGCATTTGCCGTCTCCGCAGATCGCTGCTTTGTCGGCCTCGCCCTCCACGAATCCAGCTGGTGGGGTTCCTTTAGAATAACTGCGTTCAACGCGGCCTTTGATCGTGAGTGTTGATGCATCGGTGAACTCAATGTCGACGTCTTTCTGATCAATACCAGGTAACTCTCCATGTAGTTCAAACGAATCTCCGAGCTCCTTTACGTCAAATTTGGGTGTGAAAGACTTTGTGACTTGGTGAGTATTTCGGTCCACACCACGTGAGTATTGGTCGATCTCGTCTAGTAACCGGAAGATAGTCGGGCTAGATGACTGATCTTGATGGAAAAATGCTCGTGGGAAGAGTGACATTGTTGCGGTCAGGAAATTAGTATTTGATGAGTTTGCGTTGGTGTGATGCTTCTCTGAGAGGTATCTGTTGTGTACGACTTTGATGAATGCGATGAATGGAATGTTTCGATGCGGTGTTCGGTGGTTGATGTCTTGTCGAAAGCCATCAAGTCTGGCCCTCACTTTATACCATTCAGATCCATTTCTGATCGTTTCTAGAAATCGCTGGTAGTATCCATTGTCGGAGTTCTTACCCGATGAATCAGTCCACTGGCCGATAAATTCGTCAGCGTGACGCAATCGACGTCGTCAAGTTTCTGCTGACTTCATGAATATTCAAGGAACTTCCAATCGCCACACATTGAACTACCCCACACATCCGGATATTCCCGTCGCCCTTGACCATGTCATGCAGGAGCTTCTCACATAAGGTCATGTGAGAAAGACTCGGGCCAACAACGAAGATGAAAAGTGGGCAGCTGCTATGAATGGATTCCCCAATGCTGTAATCAACATTTGCCCAAAATTACAGCAGCTTCTTTCAGTACCCAAGAAGCTAAATAGTTACCCGCAAATTCAACTACGACTTGCGATACGTTTGTGCCTAAAATCCCGGGATTGGTCTCACCTCGCAATATGTTGCGACAGGGCTCCTACCTGGATACGGAAACGCAAGCGGAGATTCGTTGGCCGTCGAAGAAATCACTACATTGAACTAGACGATTCTAAAAAACGGATGAGCTCACATGAATCCGGAGGAATATCATGGATCTTCATAGACGAAGCCAAATCAGGTGGAAGCTTGGCAAAACGATACCTCAGGACACTAGAATATTCTCGGTGTCAGAAGGATGAGACATGGGTTTTAGCACGTGATATGGAAGGTAACGGATGAAATACATTTGTTGTGGAAATAAATGTTGTGTAACATGGTTGGGGCTGAGGGAGGGAGAGAGGTAAGTTTATTGTACCACTTGAGTCTCACAACATCTAGCACACTGAGCTCCTCTCTGGCCTAGGCCACACCTTGTACAATGCTCCTATCCTCTAATTTTCCTTGAAAAATCATTGAAATATCGCCCGTGACGAATGGCCATTCAGCTCAGTGTTTACCAGAGGAAGCCGACCGCCATTTACACGGAAACTTCTACGCAAATAAAAATGGTAGCAATGGAACCTGCGTGCTCGGGAAAAAGTCTCAAAAAACCTGCAGTCCCAGCCAGGCGAGGCCTAGACACCGGGACCACATGAGGTTCGCATATGCATCTATGTCTCCCTTCTTTGTAACAGTCGAGGCCGACTTGATCCAATCCACCATCTCTGTATCGGGTGCTGAATACGCTTCGGAAACTCATCGGATGGCTTTTTCTCCATGATCAAGGGTGGGTGATGAGTAGGGCTCCGACTCTAACTTCTGATCTGATCGTGGTTAGCTTCATAATAATGGTTATAGGGGAATTTATTTTGGGATGGAGAAGTGGACGTAAACCACGGAGCAATACAATTTGACGTCTACTTTGAAAATCATCAGTTCTTGACACAATCAGTAAATGTAATCAATAAATTGGTATCTCATTGTGCACGATCGTTTTTCTATCTTTCTGTAGTCCTGTCATCGATACGCTAATGTTGAAAAGTGAGATTCTTGTTGGATGGATTGACAGGGCCCAAATTTGTTTGTAGAGCAAGCAAATATCACAGTACGAATGCTTCCATTCAAGTCGAAGACCATGTCGCCTATTATCAAGCTTCTCTTCGTGACCAATTAATTGACTTTCACAGCCGGCAAAGACGAATTCTTCACCTTCCAGTGGTGCCGGTGTAATCGCTCAGTATGCTCTGCATATCTGGGATAGCCACGAAGAATCGCATCCTAATCGAAGTCGAAAGCAACTTCAAGCATATCTCCAATTGATGACCTCTCGACAATTCCTTTCTTACTATTCTCATCTCAGTCCTCAAACTCTTTCCAACCACATCCATCTCGCCTCAACAACCAATAAAGAAGTTACTCCAATTGCAAACAGGAGCTTGCCCCATTAATTACCGCCCATCACCGACTAAAAATTTACGACGCTACGTATACCCGCAAGGAGGAAATCAAGTCATAATATGCAAAGCTCGGGTCATGGTTTATGGGGGACTGATGCTCTAATGGGACAAACGACGTGAGGGGAAACAGGTCTCTGAAGACGATGCTGGCACTGACATTTCCGAGGGCTTCTCAACTTTGGAACGTCTGTGGGCGCCAAGACCGACATTTCGGCTGATTAGCCACGAGGGTTTCTTTCGTCGATGAGTCAACGGCACAAAAGAAGTTGGGCTAAGCTACCACACAGCAATCACGCTCTGTCAAGACTTTTCTGACATTTCAGCACGACCTTCGGGAAGGAGTTGGAAGGTGGCTAGAAAGGCAGAGGGTGAATTTCCCGAGGTACCCACAAGTCTGCAGCGCCCAGCTGGCCGGCCTCTTCGAACGCTTCAGAAGGGGCACCATGTCTTCGGATTTAGTCCTAATGTCGGTATTAGGAGAGCTCCGCACCCAGTGGTTTTTGCGATTTTTCCCGGCTGCCATACACCCGCAAGTAGTCATCGTCTCGCTGGCTGGAGAGGGGAGATCATGAAGGGCAAAGGGCTCCTCTAAGTGTATGATCGAATGAGGACTTGTGAGGGGTGGTACTGTTTGAGGGGAGCTGTATGGGAGACATAGGAGGGGGTATACTACTAGCATAGGTATCCCTGGCCTGTAGGCAGAGAGGACTTGCGTGTCCTACATAGTCATAGACTCAGACAGGACAATAAAATGATTTAATAATAATAATTGACTTTCACTAGAATCCCAACTAGGATTTTCACCAAATAAGCGAAAGGTTCCAATGGATATGGTTGACACAAGCTCTGTGATGAACTATAAAGTAAAGGGGAGGATAGAATTTCTACGAAACAATTCTAGTGAGCAATTCTGAGGTGAGACCCGCCCTAAATTGGATTCCCTGATTGAGCTAAGGTCAGATAGGTAGCCAAAATAATTTATCAGTAGTAATCCATAAAGTTGCCACCAAAATGTGACAAGAGACAGTCAAAGACGAAGGCCTTACCTTCTTTAGGTGCTGTTTTAAGTAACCAGTTCGCACTGCATACTGGGAGAGCCAAGAAGAATTGAACTCGAATCGAAGTCGAAAGCAAACACTAGTATATTCACTATCGATAAACTCCAATCAGTTTCTATCTTGTCATTCGGACGCGGGTCCTTTAACTCAATCTTCCCATGTCACCTCACCTCAAGGACCAAGAAGGGCGTTTAATCAATTTCAATCAGAAACTTACCTCATTAATTACCAGCCAACATCTACCACTAAATCTACGACGAAAGGAATGCCAGCAAGCAGGAAGTCAAGTAATAATGTAAAAGGCTCGGGTCTTGGTCTATGGAGGGAGGATAGGCAGTTGGAACGCCGGATGAAACAAGCAGGAGGCTAGTATTGCGTACGATTCAACTGAAAATTTCAAGATATCTTCAACTTTACGACGTTTGTGACCGCCAAGACCAAGGTTTCGCCTGATGAGCCAGAAGAATTTTTACTGTCGATGAGTCTACGGCACTTCCTACAAGTAGGAGGGCAAGACTGAACACCTGTACGTGGTGTCCTCTACGAACCTGGCAGTGAAATATTCTCCCAGAGCCAAGTTCAGTCAAATTTCGCAATACCAAACAAGTTGGCCCACGAGGCAATAATTCAAAATTCTCCGCCACGTCAAATTTTTGCTCCCAACGAGTTCGACTCCTACCCAAGTCTCATCAAGTCTACAAGTACGACCAAGTACAAACTCGTTCCAATGACCACTCTTCTCATCAACTATTCTCTGGCCTCATCTAGCCGCCAAATACACGCCCACGCCAATTTTTACACCCAACGGGGGAAGCAAGGCGCGGCGCCCAAATCCGGTAGACAGTTCTTTGGGATGGGCGTGAGAGGGATCAGGACAAGTTCACAGGATGACACGGGGGATGGATACAATCTCGACGGGCGTGAATTATAGAATTTTGACGAGTTTTACGGTGTGCGCCAAGGCTTCGGTTGCAGGAGTGCAGGCGACACTAAAAACACCGCCATGGCTGGATGGTGCAGTGGTACATCAGCTTGGCCTGTCAGCCTAGGAGAGTCTGTATAGCTAGGACACCTATCCCACTCGAGACAGGAGACCGCTGGTTCGAATCCGGCAAGTCACGACCACTTTCTCGCGGCGCTGGTATATACGGATAATCAAAGGTTTTGAATTTCCCTTTGATGGGTACTTACAGAGGAGGGTCGACTGTTTGTTTAAGCAAACATACCTCATAATGGTATTTGCAAATGAACCCCAGAGTATGAGTGTCTCTGAGGTCAAGAGAGTCATCCCACATGTATCATAGCTTTGTAGCTGCACACCCATTAAATGAGTTTTATGAAAAAATAAAAAGAGAATTTGTGTAGGAAAGCCAATGAATGTGTTTCCATAGTCGAAATAGCCATTCAATGCCTACACGAACCACATGTGATGAACTTCAACAAGCTCGCTGTGCGCAGATATTTAGCCTCTGTGCGAAGTTACTAACAGATGATGGCAAGTGTTGGAAATGTGAGAGTGCGGAATTTCAAAGACTGCGGGTTTGATAAAAGAAAGTCCCTCAGGCGCGAGTCGAACGCGCGACATTCCGGTACCATTCACGAATTACAGCCGGACGCCATAAACCAACTAGACGACCGAGGGGGTGGTAGTGAAGTGCTTTTTACGCATTAGTACTAGCAATTTATTGTCCAATGGCCACGCTAAATCAAGCCGGCTGGCTGATTCCCCCATGTATATCACGTGCTCATAACAGGGATTCAAGGCCGTCAAGCATGTCAACTTTTTTAATCATTCAATGGGTTTGCAGCTATCAAGCCATGATACATGACGGGCGCTATGTATTCATGCTGCATGACTCTCTTGACCTCAACGACCCTCATGCCCTCGATTTCACTCGCAATCACCACTGCGAGGCATGCGTTGGAGTTGTGAGCTTGAGCAAAGATGGGGGTGAGAGCGGGATCAGTGCCGGCGCTCAGACCGATACGCTGAGTCTTGCGTGAGGTTGCAGAGGAAGATTTGAGTGGGAACAACCGTACCAAGATGTGTCGTTGCGAGGAAACTGAGATAACGGTGAGATTGCGTGTGTGCGCATATCCTATCACCTGTAGAGCCGGCAAAGACGGATTCTTCAGCTTCCAGTGGTGCCGGTGTAATCGCTGCGTATGCACTGCATGTGTGGGATAGCCAAGGGGAATTGCAACTGAATCGAAGTCGAAAGCAACCTCAAGCATATATCCATTTGACCACTTCTCGACAAGACCTTTCTCGCCATTCTCATCTGAGTCCTCAACGACCAATAAAGAAGTGGCTCCAATTGCGAATAGGAGCTTGCCCCATTAATCACCGGCCATGACTGACTACAAATTTACGACGCTACGTCTATCTGCAAGGAGGAAATCAAGTCATAATATACAAAGCTGGGGTCATGGTTTATGGCGGACTGATGCTCTAATGGAGTTCTACATCTTGAGGAAGGATAGGCGGCTGAGATGTGGTGCGAGAGGGGGAATAGGTCTCTGAAGACGATGCTGGCACTGACATTTCCGAGGGCTTCTCAACTTTCGAGCGTTTGTGGGCGCCAAGACCGACATTTCGGCTGATTAGCCAGGAGGGCTTCCTTTGTCGATGAGTCAACGGCACGGAGGGCAAGACTGACACCTGTACGCGGTGCCCTCTACGAACCTGGGAGTGAAATATTCTCCCAGAGCCAAGTTCAGTCAAATTTCGCGATACCGAACAAGTTGGCCCATGAGGCAATGATTCAAGACTCTCCACCTAATCAAATTTTCACACCTAGCGAGATCAATCACCACCAAAACCTCATCAAGTTTGCAAGTACGACTTAGTACATCCTTATTTCAATGATCACACCTCTCGTCGACTTTCTCTGGCCTCAATTGACCACCACGTACACGCCCACGCCGATATTTACACCCGACGGAGGAAGCATAGCGTGGCGCACAAACCTGGGAGACAGTTCTTTGGGATGGGCGTGAGAGAGATTAGGACAAGCTCACAAGGTGCTGCAGATGGTGGAAACGATCTCGACGGACGTGAATTTTAGAATTTTGACAACGAGTTTTCGAATTGAGCTTTGTGCGTGCGCCAAGACTTCGGTTGCGAGAGTGCGGGCGACACTATAAACACCGCTGTGGTTGGATGGTGCGGTGGTACATCATCTTGGCCGACTTCTCAAGTAAGGTCTGGATAGCAAGGACACATATCCCACCCGAGACAGGAGACCGCTGGTTCGAATCCGGCAAAACCTAACTACATTTCCGCGGCGCTGGTATGCATGGATGATAAGGCATGCTTGGATAATCAAAGGTTTTAAATTCCCTTTGTGGGTACTTACGGTGGAGGGTCGACTGTTTGTGTAAGCGAACATACCTCATAGTGGTATTTGCGAATGAAATCCAGAGTATGAGTGTCTCTAACGTCAAAAGAGTCATCCTACATGTATATATAGTACCGGTCATGTGTCATAGCTTAATAGCTGCATACACATTAAATGATTTAAAAAAAAAAAAAAAAAAGCGTGCACTTTGTCCTGAAACCGTGACACTTACAAATGAGTTATTCTTGGCATTCCATGATATAGGTTAAATGACAAGGTGTGTCTGATTGGTGTAGGAACTTGCCGCGCCAGTCAAGGACAAGCTTAGGAGTCGCGTCAATAATGCTACTCATGCAGATCAGTCGCGTGGAGAAAGTTTGTACTTGGTACTTATTGTCAGTCACTATTTTGTAAATATGTCACTATCGATTCTCATTCCATCTGACCTCCTTCCACCGTGATAATTCTATTGTCTTCTCCACAGTTATACAGCTATAGAAGGCCTCCCAATTTAATAATATATCATATCACAACAACTATTACCAACGCGATACCATATCCCAATAACCGTACTATTGTCATAGCAGCATAGGAAGAACGGTAAAATTATATACAGGCAAAAGGATGGGAAGAGGAGTTCTTGCAGATAGATATGAATTATATCAACTCACCATCTCATCCAATACATATAACCTTTGTAAAAATGAAATCACTCTGTAGAACCAACAAACTTCTTTGGTAGTTTACTTAGCCTTCGACATTGCCAGTGTCTGATTACGTATTTGTATTTATCATATGAGAACATGAGTTTCCTTCTTTTTTGGGATTAGTGCGGGCACTTTGTAGTAATTTCCTCATTCTTGTTCATGTAGATTACATGTCCTAGGCATAAAGAGACAAGTGAGATACCCCCAAATTCACGTTCTCATTTCAACCGGATTGTAGCGCATCTATCACTACAAAAGTGTTTTCCGAAATTTAATGAGGTCTTTAGATTTATTTGCGGATACATTGATAGCAATCTCTCAAGTCATTTTCGGGAGGCTGCCATAAGCACAGTCTTTTCCGTTAAATGCTGCATTGGCCGCAGCTATCCAGAGAGCTTTAATATCAGTTATCATTTTTACAGTATAGAATAATCGACAATCAGATTCTTCTCGGATGTACTGAGCTGGAAGTCCATCATCCAGGTGATCCGAGTATATATAGTCTCGTACGTTGAGGTAACCACCAAGGGTTCGCTGTAGAGGGAGCGATGTCAGCTTTTTCAAAATATCAGCTTGGGCTGCTGTAGCGTCTGGTAACGCCGACTGTGCGTAGTCATAGATTGTTTTCAAACTAAAAACAAGAGCTCCTTTAACCCCGCCTATCCCCTGAATAAGACCTGCCTTGGGCCGACCTCCCATAGCAATAGATTTGACGCCGGCTTGCATCCGCATAAATCCCGAAAAAATGTGGCAAGCAGATCCACAGTATCCATCATAAAGCTGTAAGAAATTAGCAATGCCTAAAGTAGCCCCAATAATCCACAGACCATTATGATATTGTTTGCATCGAAATGCTGAGTGAAATTTTTACGTGATCCATATCCAGTGATACCAATACCCAGGCCATAAGTGTCATTAGAAGTTTCCAGATCGTTGTTTAGTTGCCATCTCACAAAATTGGTAAATTGTCATCCTTTACAGTGTATGGACCATACTTTTCTTCAAAACTCTTAAACGGCTCATTGTCTACATTGATGTCATTATGGTAACTAAACCAAGATAGATACCTCCTTATCTCAGTATCAGTTGCAGTAGCAGGGTCGAAATCATCGGAACCGGCGGAAAAGATCTCGGCAATGGCTATGAAAGCTTTACTTGCTCTCCAGCGAGCATTTCCTTCTTGCTCAATGGTAGGAAAAAATTGTCGGAAAAGATCGTAACATAGAAGGGTATATCCACCTTCATTGGAGCTTAGATCTATGATGATTTTTGACTTGCCATCTTGCTTTGCATTGACCAAGAATTGCTGTGCAACTTCTTGGAATTCAGATAAAGATTCAGGCTGAAATGATAAAACGCTCAAGACAGCTACCTCTTCATATCCATGCCCGTCTAGATAATACCCAGTCAAGATTGAGTCGTTGGTCTTGATTACCGGAAGAGGATATTCAGAATCAATTAATGGATAAGTTAGTGAGCCATATTCTTCCTTTTCCAACACCGCTTCTTCGTAATCGGAAGAAACAGAGCAAAAATGCAGAGTAAACTGTTGGCCATTGGTCACATTTTCAAAATTCCCATAACTATGGCTTTGTTTTGGGTCACTAAAGAAGATCCATTGGC